>JAMFLL010001245.1:0-18306 GCA_027475725.1 Pythium rhizo-oryzae | reverse complement strand
CATTCCGGGACCGGGACTAGCTCTGGGGCACGCGCTGCGCCGCCCGCGGTGGGCCGTCCCGGGCCTGACCGTTTGTACTAGTTATCCATGTATAGTCGATGTATAGTTGAAGTATAGTATACCCCGATCCTGAAAGTGGATCGTCTGGCGGTATACACCGGCCAGATCATGGACGATCGGAAGCTCCGTCTCACACACTTGTGGTCATTTCCTATGTTGCAGGCCACGGAACGTTCCTTCGATTTGCACAAAGATGCTGGCGTGCCCACCGGTTGCTGCGAGTCCACGCGATCGCTATCGTCACTGCCCCTCTCCGGCCAGAGCCCAGAATTGTGCACAAAAAAAAGAACTCAATTCACTAAGTTCCCCCGGCTTTCCAGGACACGCAGACTCGTACCGTACGGTACCCGAAATCAGCGACTGCTCAAAGCGAGGAAGGCTTTCGAAGCGGAGCTGAAAGGCCAGTTTCCGGATACGGAACGAGCATCGCCACACACGCGACCACAGCATCGATTCTGGTCGGCATGTTCCCGGAGCGGACAAGATAATGACGCACTTCATCCCGCATCTTGTTCGGCCTGCCGCATGCGCTATTTCGGGCGAGGTTTTCACCCTGCCGCCGCAAGGCGGATAAGGTTTCCTTGCGTAGGAAGTAGAATAGGAGAAGCTGCTCATTCACGGAGTCGCCCGGACAAGCATCGACCACGAAGGACGAACGACCACGGCCGCTACAACGAGTAGCCGGCGGACCCGCGTCAGCACGGCCGCATCTCCACGAAGGTGTTCGCGATCATCACGGTCCGTCCGACGGCTTTCGGCTTCAACGTTCGGTCGTGCTCGCTTCGTAACCCGCCACGCCACTCCCTGGGCCGCTCTTTAATTTAAGCCCATCGCTTCGACCCACGTCTTGCTCGGCCTCATCGAGCCTGCATAACGCGTGAATGAACTGCTTCGCTTTGCCCCATGCTCCGAGAGTTTGAGGAAACGCTATAAGGTCGAGGAGCGCGGCTCGGACGACGCGTTCAAGTTGCGTGTAGAACTCGCCCCTCGCACGGGTGTGTTCTAGTCGACAGCTCTAACGTTAGCATCTGCTGGTCCCATGTGGTAATCACGATTACGCACAGGCTCACCAATGAGATGCGGTTGGCTATGCTCATCAAAGGGTCTCTCCCAACTGTTCAAGGGCGTCGGCCACACACACAAAATCGCCCCATTCGACAACCCAACGCGCTCTCGGGCTCCCGAGGGCCCGACCCCCCCGCCATGGACTTCGAAGACGATGCGCGCGCGCTCGTGGACGCCGCGGTGGCTGGCGACCTGGAGGAAGTGCGGACGCTGCTCGCACGCGGCGCCGACGTGAGTTTCATGCTGATGACCAGCGGCGACACGGCGCTGACGCTGGCGGCGACCGAGGGCCACGCCGAGGTCGTGGCCGCGCTGCTCGCGCACGGCGCAAACGTCGAGCACCGCGATTTGCAGGGCGCGAGCGCGCTCTGGCTGGCGGCCCACCAGGGCCACGCAGCGGTCGTGGACGCGCTGCTCGCCGCGGGCGCCTCGCTGCGCGACGACGAGCAAGGCGGCAGCCTCGCGCTCGTGCTCGCCAGCGCTGCGGGCCACGCGGACGTCGTCCAGCGGCTGCTCGCCGCGGGCGCCGACGTCCACAGCTGCAGCACGGACGGCTCGGCGCTGCTGCTCGCGGCGCAGCACGGCCACAGCGCGGTCGCGCGCGCGCTGCTGGCGGCGGGCGCCGCCGTGGACGGCGAGGACGCGTGCGGCGAGACGGCGCTCCTGCTCGCCAGCCACGCGGGCCACGCTGACGCGGTCGCGGAGCTGCTCGAAGCGGGCGCGGATGTGGACCACCGAGACGCCCAGCGCGCCACGCCACTCCTGGCGGCGGCGTCCGCGGGCCACACGGACGTAGTCATGCGACTGCTGCGCGCCCACGCGGACGCGAACGCCGCGGATGCGCAGGGCGCGACGCCGCTCATGGCCGCGACGCTCCAGGGCCACGCGGCCGTTGTGGACGCGCTGCTCGCGGCCGGCGCGGACGTGGACCAGGCGCACGGCGGCGGCGGCACGGCGCTGTTGGTCTCGGGCCACGACGCGGCCATGACGACGCGACTGGTGGCCGCGGGCGCCACTGTGGACGCGGTGGACCGCGACGGCGTCACGCCGCTCATGGAGTTTGCGCGCGCCGGTCAGGAGGACGCGGCGGCGGCGCTGCTGGTGGCCGGCGCGGACGTCCACGCTGTGGATGCGAGTGGCCACACGGCGCACTGGCATGCAGTCGAGTGCGGCCACGAGGGCGTCGCGCGGCGCCTCGAGGACGCGGGCGCGTAAAGAGTGCGAACGTGTGGTATTACTCGGTATTGGCGACGGTGCCACCCTGATGATGTGAAGAGCAAACCAATTAAAAATAGACGAGGTCAGTACATAGGAGTCTAATAAGGTGTTTCATCGCTGCCATGTACACGGTCTCACCGATCGAAGCCGCGACCGGGAGCGCCACCGATAGGATCGAGACAGGCGGACCTGTGGCCGGCATCCAGATGATTGAGGAGCGTGTCTCGGACGGCGCGGACGCGTTTCTACGCGAGGAGCCGTCTGTCGCCGCCGACTGTCGCCGCCGTCGCCGCCGGTCTGGCTACAAGCGGCGAAATTCCGAGACGAGCCGGACGAAAAGGGGGTGGCGCGAATGGAATTTGTGGTGTGGACGGTCACTACGATCCCCGAAATGTCGGGGAGCCGCCGTTTTATGCTGTCGCTCCCTCCAGCTGCCAGGCGAGCTGTTCATCCGAGTCAGGCGTAATCGCGACACACGTCGCGGTGGCTTGCCAGCCTGGAAGCTCTCTGCGCCTGTCAACATCAGTCCAAGCTCACGCGTCTCGCCTATCAACCCCAAACCAGTTAACCAGTTCCGCATTCCGCGCTCGCTGCCGAGATGGAGAACGACGACGACGCCACCCACGAGCTCCTCAACGCCGTCATGGAAGGCGACCTCGAAGAAGTCCACGCGCTGCTCGCGGAAGGCGCCGATGTGGGCTACGCGCTCCCGGACGGCAACGACTCGGCGCTGACGCTGGCGGCGATCGAGGGGGAGACCGAGATCGTGGACGCGCTGCTCGCGCACGGCGCGAACGTCGACCACCGCGACGACGATGGCGCGAGCGCGCTGATGCTGGCGGCGCACCAAGGCCACGCGGCGATCGTGGACAAGCTGCTTGCTGCGGGTGCCACGGTGCACGACCACGAGTGCAAGCTGTTTGAAGCGACACGCGGCAGTCTCGCGCTCGTGCTAGCAGCGGCCGAGGGCCACGCGGCCGTCGTGCGTCGGCTGCTTGCGGCGGGTGCCGATGTGGACAGTTTCCGCGCGGACGGCTCGGCGCTGATGGCTGCGGCGCGGCACGGCCACGCTGAGATCATCCGCATGTTACTCGCGGCCGGTGCGACCGCAAGCGGAGTGGACACGTGTGGCACGACCTCGCTCTTCGCTGTGACGAAGGGCAACGCGAGAGACAGCCACACCAGCTCGAACAGCGGCCATGAGGTTGACAAAGGTTGAAGCCACGATGATCCGAACGCGGCCTCTCAGGCGTGGGCCAGGCCCACAGCGGCGGCGGCGCGGCGCTCTTTCCCACGGGACAGGGGTTCTCCAAGGCGGCTGGCCAGGCTGGTGGCCGCGGGCGATAGTGTCGACACTGTGGACCACGACGGCGTCCTCACTCGGCGGCGCATCTGCGACGTGTGCCATACGGAGTTGATGACTGATCCACCCCGATTAAAACGCCGATAAACAAACCACAACAGCCACTAAATACACAAAATCAGTAATTAGGGGCCTAATAGGGGGTTTATGATTGCTGAGCTGTGCGCCTTTCCACATCGACAAAAGTCGGTCTCCGGAGAGAGTTGAACCCCTTTTCGCACCAGTCTCCCGCGATCCCGAACGCCAGTTTCTCGCCCCCTTGCTCGCCGATGAGCGCGATCACGGAGCTCCAGATGACCGCGGGCGACGGCGCTGCAGCGGGCGTGACCTGCACGTCGTGCGTGCACTGCTCAATGGGCAACGTCGCAGTCCGCACGACGCTCGCGTATAAGCTGTGCGACGGCCGCGCGGCCCTGCCGAGACCTATTGTGTGGCCGAGATCGCCGCGTTGCTGCTCGCAAAGGGTGTGGGACCACGCTGCGCCCGCGCGCGCTGCTCGACGGCAGTGCCCGGGTCGACCTCCGTGGACCGGAGAACCGAACAACGCTGCTGACGGCGCGGCTGCATGGCCACGCAGACGTCGTCTCTGAGCTGCTCTGCTTACATCGTACGCGAACTGGTGTGCGGTCGACGATTCCTGTCGCCGCCTCATTCCTCAAATTATTTCTGTCTACACAGGAGATGGCGGGGGTGCCATTCTTGAACATCTGACGACTATCGGTCATCGATCAAGGCAGCGAGCGGCAAACCTCAGGCTGTGTCGAAAGCAGGAGCCGATCATCTTGTCGCGCGCTCAAGGAGATCGCGTAGCTTGATGCCAACAGCAGGACAGAAACGACACTGGGAAGCGTGCCGCAGCGAGCGAGCGGTGTGGCCAATGTGCCTGCGCTGACCTCGACTACCAGCGTCGTGGAGAAGACGTTCACGACAACAGCAAACAAGGGCGATACGGATCTCCGGGTGGTTCTCTCTCGAAAAGGAGTCAGTCGCTGCCGTTTCTGTCGTGGGTAATGCGGTCGGCTCTACAGTGCTCCAGCCATGCCGCGGGAAAACAGCGATGAAGAACGCACCCACCACTTCCAGGATGCGGCCTCTGAAAAGGAGTTGGTGTGGATGCAGGTCATAGTGTGGCTGGTCGATACGATCCCCGAGATGCTGTAGCTCCCGCCAGCTGCCAGGAGAACGTCCAGCATCTGTTCCCAACGGTCACTCATAACTCACGGGCGACCGCGATTCCAAACAGATGCTGGACGTTCACCATTCGAGTTGTAAGGACGATACATGCACCGGTCCCACTTTTGCGGTGGTTTGACGGGCTCACTTCAGCCATCATTCCAAACTCCACGCTCGCCTTCGAAGTCTTCGAACTCCCTGGCCGCATGATGGGAGGCGATCTGGACTTCGACTTTTCTCGTCCTCTGCCGACATGGAGAGCGACAACGACGCCACCCACGAGCTCCTCAACGCCGTCATGGAAGGCGACCTCGAAGAAGTCCACGCGCTGCTCGCGGAAGGCGCCGACGTGCATTATGAGATCCCGGATGGCGGCGACACGGCGCTGACGCTGGCGGCGATCGAGGGCGAGGTCGAGATCGTGGACGCGCTACTCGCGCACGGCGCCGACGTGAACCACCGCGACGCGAAGGGCGGGACTGCGCTGATGTTGGCGGCGCACCAAGGCCACGCGGCGATCGTGGACAAGCTGCTCGCCGCGGGTGCCACGGTGCGCGACCACGAGTACAAGCTGTTTGAATCGACGCGCGGCAGCCTCGCGCTCGTGGTCGCAGCGGCCGAGGGCCACGCGGCCGTTGTGCGTCGGCTGCTTGCGGCGGGCGCGGACGTCGACAGCTTCCGCGCGGACGGCTCGGCGCTGATGGCTGCGGCGCGGCACGGCCACGCGGAAGTGGTACGGATGTTGCTCGCGGCTAGCGTCAGTGTCGCGCATGCCAACGCCGAGGGCATCACGGCGCTGCGTCTCGCGGAGCAGCTCGGCCACTCCGAGATCGTCGCCATGCTGCGGGCGGCCGACCAAGACGCTAAGGGCGTGGACGCGACGGCAACCGAGGGCCACACGGGCGCAGTCAGCGGCGCGTGATCTTCAAGGTTTGGTGGCCCCACACAGTGGTGGTCTCTGCGTCACCCGGATTAAAATGCTCGAAATTGCGTAAAACAAATAGCTAGATTACAGAGACGGAGTAAATAGGAGTCGAATAAGGGGTTGCGCTTCTTTGATTTACAATTGTGAGCGCCAAACCTATTAGTGCGACCCTCGGGCTCCCCTGGCAGTTTGATGTTTCCAGCGCGCTGATCGCCCTCCTCTGCCTCTGGCGATGGTCAGGACCACACACTTCTAGATCACAACGGCCTCGCGCGCGTGGAGGAGCTGCTCGTGCGCGGCGAGCCCGTGGACGGCACGGATGGCGTGTCGGCGTGTCAACCTCCACTCTGCTCGACGGCGACACCCAAGTCGATTTCCCAGGGCCCATACGCCGAACGGCGATGCTGATCGCGGCGTCGCACGTCCACACGGCCATCGTGCGGATGCTGCTCTCGGTCGGGGCCGACGTGGTGATCGCCGATGGTGAGGCCACACAGCGCTCTGACTGGCGTCGATGGACGGCCACAGCCCCGACGCCGAGGCGGCAGCGGATGGTTTCTGAGTGGCGCTGCTTGCGGCTGGTGCGGATGTGGACCGCGGGCGACCATATTTAGACCATGCTCATGCGTGCGGCGGCATCATGGGGCGGTTGCCAGTCTTCTGCTCGCGGCCGGCGCCAGCGCGAATGCCACGGGCAGCGACGGGTTAACGCCGCTGGCATACGCGAACGATAGGAACCCTCGCGGAGCAGGCGCAGCACCGGTAAAACCCCAACCACGGAGGGTGCGACGGATCCATTGTCGGCGTCTTGGATGTATTACGCGCCCAGCGTCTGTTTCCTGCACCCCTCAAGCGGGTGGTGGAGGGGATGCCTGCTCGGTGGAAGGAGAAGACGGTGCGGCGCGCGCGTCTGCCGCCGCGACAACCAACCACCTGACTGAGTACCTCGGGCTCGTGACCGGCCTCGCAGCAGCTCCGCGCAACCGCTAGGGCCCCTCTTCAAGTCATGGACCACTGCGCGCCCATCATCGGTCAGCTTCGAGATGACCACCTGCCAAAAAACGCCACGCGTCCCAGCGCGTGGTCTCGCCGAACAACTCGATATGACTGAGCGGCACCGCCACTTGTGAGCTTTCAACAAAATCGCGGTCGTGAGTCAGCGTCATCTGCTCCCTGCCAAGAGGTAGCGAGCTATTCTTGAGTATCTGACGCCAATACGTCAGTCGATACGACCGCCAAAACGCGGTGTCTCCCTCCAGCTCACACAAAAGCGCCCAGCATCTATGCACAACAGTCAGGAATCGCGGCATGAATCGCCTGCCCCGTGCACAAGCCAGTCGCGCGAGGTGAGACTCTCACCTCACGCCGCGCGTCGCTCCCATCAACAAGCCAGTTCAACACTTGTCGCTCTCCTCGTGGACGATGACGCCGCGTATCCTAGTAAGCTCGTAAACACAAATGTGATGCAAAAGCGACCTCCACGCGCTGCTCGCCGCGGGCGCGAGCAGCGTGTCCACGACCACGACCGCTTCCACACGGCAGGCGGCAGCCTCGCGCTCGTGGTCGCTGCGGCCGAGGGCCCCGCTTGCCGTCGTCCAGCGGCTGCTCGCAGCCGTCGCCGTCGTGACGCACACCTACGCGTAGGAACGCACTTCGATGAGCCTTGCGTCGATGGATGGGCACACACCTGCGATCGAGCAGCTTCTCGCTGTCGGGGCGGACGTGGACGACGCGGACGACCACGAGGAGACCGCGCTGATGCACGCGGCAACCGTCGGTACGCCGTTGACATACGCGAACGAAAGCAACCGCAACGCGGCTACCAATCTGCTGCTAAGCGCGGGAAGACGAGCGCGCGACGCGAATGGTCGAAAGTACGGGACAATGTCCGTGGCCCACGACTCGACGTCGTGCGCATCTTTCTGCTCAGCAGCCGCGTTCACGCCAAAGCCGAGATCCTTGAGTCGCGCCATGAGTGAACCCGACTGGGGCTGATGCCACCATGTGCCCATAATGGATCGACAGAGAACCGCCACACCGCACGTTGCTCGCCTCGTTTGACTTCGCAAGTGAGTGACCGTTGGGTGCGTTCACTGATTCCTGAAGCTGGAGCGCGCCACAACTCGATCCGGAGACGGCGAAAGCGCGTGCCATTCTTTGAAAATCTTGAATATGTTCGTGATCGATCGAGGCCGTGTGCGACCATCCGGCAGGATGGCCACGTTTCTGGGCGAGGAGCAAGCGGCCGCAGCCGTCTCTCTGGCGTCCGTGGTGGCACCACTGGTGCGGCCGCCGTGGCCGTCGTCCTGCCAGGCCGTGGGAGCGATAAAGAACCCACAACCTCCACGACGCGACCAAAGGGAAGAGAGTTGGTGCTAATGGAGCTCACACAGAACAGAATACCACGGTACGATCCCCAAAGTGTTGTGACTCGGTCCAGTTATTACCAGGAAATGTCCAGCATCTCTGTACAGCAGACAGCAATCGCGACACAGCTGGCAGCAATCGCGACACTACGGTCCCACGCTAAAAACAGCTGCGTCGCGATTTACGTGACGTCGCAGTGATGTGGTGACTGCCTAAGAGCCACCGGCCGGCGCGGGCCAATGGCGGTCTCACCTCCCGCGTCTCTCCCATCTACACGCCAGTTCACCATTTCTCAAAACGCTCTCTGCCGCGAT
The DNA here is from genome assembly GCA_027475725.1 of Pythium rhizo-oryzae. Lineage (NCBI taxonomy): Eukaryota > Oomycota > Peronosporomycetes > Pythiales > Pythiaceae > Pythium > Pythium rhizo-oryzae. Next base: position 9,821 of record JAMFLL010001245.1, on the reverse strand, counting down.
GGACGACGACGCCACCCACTACCTCCTCGATGCCGTCATGGAAGGCGACCTCGACGAAGTCCACGCGCTGCTCGCGGAAGGCGCGGACGTGCGCTACGCGCTCCCGGACGGCGGCGACACGGCGCTGACGCTGGCGGCGATCGAGGGCGAGGCCGAGATTGTGGACGCGCTGCTCGCGCACGGCGCCGACGTGAACCATCGCGACGACGATGGCGCAACGGCGCTGACGTTGGCGGCGCACCAAGGCCACACGACGGTCGTGGACAAGCTGCTCGCCGCGGGTGCCACGCTTCGCGACCACGAGTACAAGCTGTTTGAAGCGACACGCGGGAGTCTCGCGCTCGTGGTCGCAGCAGACGAGGGCCACGCGGCCGTTGTGCGTCGGCTGCTTGCGGCGGGCGCGGACGTCGACAGTTTCCGCGCGGACGGCTCGGCGCTGGTGGCGGCGGCGCGGCGTGGCCACGCGGAAGTGGTACGGATGCTGCTCGATGCAGGCGCCTGCGTCGCGCATGCCAGCGCGTCCGCGATCGCTGTGACTGCCGTCCATGCCGAGAGCCGGTGGCGCCGCGGCGGTTGTGGTGGCGCCACGCTGGTCGGCACGGGCGCCTGAATGTGAAGGCAGACTGGTTCGTTTTGGGAGCTTCTTCACCCTGATTAGAACGCTCACCTATGAAGTCAGAAAGTAGTGACAGTTCAGTGATTGAGTAAATAGGCGCCTAAAAGGTATTATGTGTTTCTATGATTTACGTGGTTGCATCCCTAGTTGAGACCTTGGGGTTTTCTTAATTTTCCACGTCGCGCGCGCACTGCTCGATGGAGGCGCGGACGCGAGCTTCGTGGACGTCGAGGAACGCACGCCGCTCACGTACATGCTGCGCGAGCGGCACGAGGCCCTATTGACACTTCACAAGCGCCGTACCACTGGGGTGTGTTCAACGATTCCTGCAACCGGAGCTTTCCTCACTCACCTGGATCCGGAGATGGTGAATGTTCCAGTCTCGGAAAATAAGGTCATCGGTCGTGGCCACGTTTCTGGCCGAGGGCCAGTCGGTCGCCGTCGTCTCTGGTGCGGACGGCGCGGGCCACTGTGGCCTCCGCTCCTGGCGGGCCGTGGGACCCGCGATAAACAACCAGCCACCTCCGAGACGCGGCCAAGGGAGAGAAGTTGGTGGGAATGGAGCTCACCATACGTACAGTTTTGCACAGTGAAGGTCGATACGATCCCCGAGATGCTGTGGCTATTATTCAGCTCCAGGAGTCCGGTTGCCCAGCATATGTGCCCAGCAGACAGCAATCGCGACACAGCTGGCAGCAATCGCGACACAAAGGTGCCACAGTCGAACAGCTGTGTCGCAATACTCGCGTGACGGCGCTTTGATTGGACTGCCCGTCAATAGGCAGTCCAATCACCGCATACAAGCCACCGACGCCAATGACGGTCTCACCTCCCACGTCTCTCCCGACTGCAAGCCAGTTCACCACTTCTCAAGACGCTCTCTGCCGACATGAACAACGACGCCACCCACGAGCTCCTCAACGCCGTCATGGAGGGCGACCTCGACGAAGTCCACGCGCTGCTCGCGGAAGGCGCCGACGTGCGCTATGCTCTCCCGGACGGCGGCGACACGGCGCTGACGCTGGCAGCGACCGAGGGCGAGACCGAGATTGTGGTCGCGCTGCTCGCGCACGGCGCCGACGTGAACCACCGCGACGACGATGGCGCGACCGCGCTGATGCTGGCGGCGCACCAGGGCCACACTACGGTCGTGGACAAGCTGCTCGCCGCGGGCGCCACGCTGCGCGACCACGAGTACAAGCTCTTCGAAGCGACACGCGGGAGTCTCGCGCTCGTGTTCGCAGCAGACGAGGGCCACGCGGCCGTCGTGCGTCGGCTGCTCGCGGCTGGCGCGGACGTGGATAGTTTCCGCGCGGACGGCTCGGCGCTGATGGCTGCGGCGCAGCGTGGCCACGCGGAAGTGGTACGGGTGCTGCTCGATGCAGGCGCCAGCGTCGCGCATGCCAGCGCCGAGGGCATCACGGCGCTGCGTCTCGCGGAGCGGCGCGGCCACTCCGAGATCGTCGCCATGCTGCGGGCGACCGGCGACGACGCGACCGGCGGATACGCCGGCGTGTGATCTTCACGGTTGGGCTGTGCTTCACCCGGATTAAAATGCTCGAATTGGAGTAAAATAGTTGGCTAGATTACAGAGACAGAGTAAATAGGAGTCTAATAAGGTGTTGTGCGTCAATGATTGGCGAAGCCTTTACACTAAACAGGAAATCTGATTCCACGCACTAAGTGCGATATCACAATTTAACCTGCTTTTAATGACGTCTTGGACGTTCTCAACGATATATAACGCAGTGATGCAGTAAATACTGTGATGTCACTAAACGCTTTTGTTCTTGAACAGAGTTGGGTTCAAGAGCTTTTCGTAATTTCGGAAAGATGTTTTGGCGTTTGCAGGGGCGGGGACGAGTTGCACGGACGGAGGTTGACGTGGACTTCGCTTGCCGGGGCAAACGACGTCCGTCAATTCGCGTCAGGCTATTTTTGGGTGTGCAAGGGGGGAAGTGCTTGAACTCGCTTACTGAAAGAGAGACCGAAATGGCAAGCAGTTTACCGAACAGCATGAGCAAACCGGGTGTAGCTGGAGTTTGAGAGCGACCGGTCTAATAGTTGGTTTTGCTCAACACCGCACACCATGATGAAACTGTAGTCTATCGGTCCAGAAAGTTGTGTTCAAATGGGTATCGGGACAGCCACCATAACGCCGAGCAAACCAACGACGTGCTCGCCCCGCAACTTACAAATTGCCGGTATGACTTGGGTGGCCGCCTCGCACGCGAGGTTTGACGGCCCACTGTAGCACGTGCGAGAGCAACCCATCGAGACCGCTAGAACGCCCAACAGTACAACAAAGCAAAGTGATGCGGCACCACGCGTACACAGTGTCGGGTTCGTCAGCTGCCTCTCGCGCGCTGAGACGAGATGATGGTTTTCGAATGGTCATACTTTGACCGGGAGCCATGCCGCGATTAGCACAGGGGCCCATACGCTTGCGCCGGAGCGCAACGAAGGTTGGAGGCATGGGCGCTGCAAGCGGCAGACGGGGAATCCCTAGCACTCGTTGAATGGACAATCTAGTCTCGAGCCGCCGGAGCGGTGCGGAGGTCGGCGAGGCTCCTGCCCGACAGCAAAGTGTGTCCTAAAAAAAACTGCCACCACTCATAGCACACCCGCGAGGAGCCCAAGACTACGCCAACCTGTGATTCCATGTCAACGCATAAAGGCTTCGCCAACAAGCAGCACGTTGGTGGTGCTCTCTAGTTAATACTTCGAAGTATCTATAATAGTGTTCAATAGAGACAGTGGGTCGCAACGTAATCATCATCAGCAGCAGCTTCCGAAGAAGGGCGAGACTGTGGCAGCCCCAGTGGTTGGCATCCAGCAGATCGACGAGCGCGGCCGCGTTTCTGCGCCAGCAGCAGTCTGGCTCACACTGCTGCTCGCGCAGAAACGTCAGACTCTGGCACCTCAGGCACGGCTGTACACTATGAACGCGATTACTAGGAGCGCCACATGTATTCATCCTGCCACTGTATCCGAGATGAGACCTGCAGTGTGTACTTCGAAAAGGTGTTGGTGTAAGTTTGAAACTTATTTCACGGGTAAATGTCAAAACCAGTGCCTGAACCGGTGGCATTTGTCAAAGCCAGTTCTATTGTCACTAACCCTACGACAAACGGGCTCTAAGTCACAATAGGATTTGAAAGTCACACCACCCCCTTTTCACACTGGTGGAGCTCATACACAGTACTAGTATGACACACAGTGTCAAGGGGGATTACGATACCCGAAATGCTAAAATGGTGTGGCTCCGTCCATCAGATGGAGGAAGCCACAGCATGGCGTCCATCTGCCAAGACAACGTCTGGCCATCTGCTTTTCCAGTCGCTTGTTCTAAGTGTCGCGACACAACGCACCAGTCCCATTTCGACGGTCTCACCTCTCGCGTCTCTCCCGACTACAAGCCTGTTGACACTTCTCAAAACACTCTCTGCCGCCATGGAGAACGACGCCACCCACTATCTTCTAGATGCCGTCATGGAAGGCGACCTCGAAGAAGTCCACGCGCTGCTCGACCAAGGCGCGGACGTGCGCTACGCGCTCCCGGAAAGCGGCGACACGGCGCTGACGCTGGCGGCGATCGAGGGCGAGGCCGAGATCGTGGCCGCGCTGCTCGCACATGGCGCCGACGTGAACCACCGTGACGAAGATGGCGCGACCGCGCTGATGCTGGCGGCGCACCAGGGCCACGCTATGGTCGTCGGCAAGCTGCTCGCCGCGGGTGCCGCGCTGCACGACCACGACCACGCGCTCTTCGAAGCGACACGCGGCAGCATCGCGCTCGTGGTCGCAGCGGACGAGGGCCACGCTGACGTCGTCCAGCGGCTGCTCGCGGCGGGTGCCGACGTCGATAGTTTCCGCGCGGACGGCTCGGCGCTGATGGTCGCGGCGCAGCGCGGCCACGCGGAAGCGGTACGGATGCTGCTCGATGCAGGCGCCAGCGTCGCGCATGCCAACGCCGAGGGCGCCACAGCGCTGAGGCTCGCGGCGCGGCGCGGCCACTCCGAAATCATCGACTTACTGCGGGCGGCCGGCGACGACGCGAACGACGTGGACGCCGGCGTGTGATCTTCAACTCGAATTGGAGTAAAACGAGTAAATAAGAGTCTAATAAGGTGTTGTGCTTCTATGATTTACACTCACCCCCGTGAACCCACAAGTGAGACCGTCGGCCCCCCAGGCAGTTTGACGAGCTTCGAGCGCCGCGGATCGTTCCCTCTGCCTCTGGCAATGGTCAGGATCACACAGCTCCAGATAGCCACATCCGAGGGCGACCTCGCGCGCGTCGAGGAGCTGCTCGCGCGCGGCGAGCCCGTGGACGGCACAAGCGACCTGAGCGCGACGGCGCTGCAGCTGGCGTGTCGGCGTGGCAACCTCCACGGCGCGCGCATGCTGCTCGACGGCGGCGCAGACGTGCGCTTCGTGAATACCGAGGGCTACACGCCGCTCACGTATATGCTACAAGATGGTGTCGAGGGCCCGCGGCGCCCGTTGCTGATCCGGGTCGTCGAGATGCTGCTCGCGGAGGGCGCGGACGTGGACCAGGCGGACGGTCAGCTCGGGACGGCGCTCGGGCACGCCGCGTAGGCGGGCCGCACGGCCGTCGTGCGCGCACTGCTCGACGGCGGCGCCCAAGTCGATTTCCCGGGGCCCATGTTGCTCGCGACCGGCGCGAGTGCCGACGCCACGGACCGCGACGGGAAGACCGCGCAGACATACGCGACCGAAAACAGCCACCACGCGGTCACCGAGCTGCTGCGGACGGCGGGAGGACGAGAGGGCGATACGGACCGCGACGAGGCCGCCGAGGACCTGACGGTCTCAGCATGGCTCGAGTCGCTTCCACCCGTATCCAACAAGATTTAGGAACGACCCACGCGGCAATGCGCGCTCCTCCAATGATTCTACGTGCGATAACAGACCGTAGGCGGCAGCGTCACCACATTAAGCCCGTCTTCGTGTTGCCTCGTGCTTCATTGTGCATCTATAACATACACACGCGACTCTAAAGCCTTGAAGCGACTCAAGGCCTCATTCGACCGGCCCGCCTTCACGGGATTGCTGCTTGCACCTCGACAAAAGACCACTGACTCGCGTGGTCCGCGCGGCCGCCGGCGACCTCGTCGACCGCGGCCGTGAGCCAGTCGCGGCACTCGAACCGCAGCAGCGCCCTTGAACGGCGGTTCTGGATCGTGAAGAAGCCGTCGCCGAGATCGATCTCGCGCCACTGGTCGGCCTCGCTCGCTTCGCTCGTCTCGCGCTCGTACGCCTGGACGATCACGTTGCGGAAGTGCTGGAGCACCTTGCCCGTGCCGACGTTCCGGTACGACACGAAGCCGCCGCCGACGTCGAGCCGGTACCACTGGCGATTCGGGTGGCTCGTATCGTCGTCGTACGCGGCGAGGTGCTCGCCGCAGTGGTGCTCCACCACGGTCTCCGCTTCGCGGCTCTTGATGGCGACAATGGGCACGCGCACGCGCACGGGCAGTGCCGGCGTGACCTCGATCGCGAGGAACGACCACAGGTTCTGCCGGTCCACGGCGCTCGCGGCGTCCTCCGCCATCGCGGCCTCGATGCTATTGGCACTCCCGAACCGCAGCAGCGCGCGCGTCGCGCGGTTCTCCAGCGCGAACTCGCCGTCGGCCACGGCGCGCTCGCGCCACTGCGCGTGCTGGTCGGTGATGCGCGTGTCTACAGCGTCGACGCGGATTCCCAAAAAGTGGCTCAGCAGCTTGTCTGACTTCGCGTTCCGGTACACGACGTACCCGGCCTCCACGGGCACACGGTGCCAGCGCCGCTCGTCGTAGACCGCGTCGGGCTCGTGCGCTTCGACGGAGCGCTCGTAGTGGTGGTCCAGCACGTTGCCCGAGAACGCGTTCCGGATCGCCACGATCGCGTCGCTTGGCGGCTCGCGCAGCCACACGAACGACCAGTGCGTGGCGGGGTCGCGCTGCGCCTCGCGCGTCGCCGGCACGAGCTTGAGGCACGCGACGCTCTCAAAGCAGAGCAAGTCCCCCGTGGCGCGGTTCTGGAGCAGTAGGTATCCGTCGCCGGCGTCGATCTCCTTCCACTGCACGCGACACGCGCCGGCGTCGGCCGCGAACGTCTGCGCGTGACGCCCGAGCGACGCGCCGAGCAGCTTTTTGGACGCGTCGTTGCGGAACTCGACGTGGCCGTCGTCCGCCGGCACGCGGTGCCACTGGCGCTCGCCGTAGAGCGTGAGGCCGTCGAACGCGGCCATGGACAGGTGGTAGTAGTGGTCCAGGACCGTGCCGGAGACGCGGCTCTTGATCGCCACGAGCGTCGTCATGGCGGAGAGCAAGCGGAAAGGAGCGAAGGAGAAGGAGCGAAGACGGGTTCCGCAAGTGAGCGACCGGAAGATGATGCGAGTCACATCAGTCGCGCAAAGGGAGAGAAGCGAAATCCCCTCCCTCCGGCGCGGGCCAATGGGAGGCGCACAGTGGGCGGACAAACTTGAAGCGAGGAAGTGCGAGCAGCATCGCTTCACGGTCTCACCTTGCCCGCTCCGGCCTCCTTCCATTTTCTTGTGAAAACTAATAGAATCACCCCGTGGGTATATCATATGCATTTTAATCTTAGATACGTTTATAAGAGGTGTATCTATATTCACAGTTACCTGTCAATAGCTATCTTATCAATACATGACACTAGAGTATCATCAACATCTATGTATCCGTTTATAGAGGTATCAACGAGTTGAAGTGCCTGTACCCAATATACCCAACATACGCACACTCTTCGCCATCTGCGCGTCGCTCCTCCGCACCGGCGACAGACAACAGACAGCGACTTCCCTCGGCGCGCACGAGACGACGAGGTCTCTCCGGCGGCCACCAACAGCATGAGCGTCCAGCTCTTCGAGGGCCGCTACGACGCGCGGATCGTGGTCGTCCACGCCACGAGCGAGAACTGTCGGGACCACTGCGAGCGCATCGGGCTGCGGCCCGTGCCGCACGGCGCCGTCTTCCGGCCGGGCGAGTACACGCACCGCCAGAACGCGTTCCTCACGCACGGCATCACGAGCTGGTACGAGAAGCCGGACGTCGAGCGCCAGGCGAGCATCCGGCGCCGCCGCGAGCGCGAGCACCGCGAGGCCGATGAGAAGCGCCGACGGGAAGCCGCGTGGCGCGAGGCCGACGAGCGACGCCGTCGTCGCCGACGCGGCGAGCCCGAAGAGGTGCCGGCGCAGAGAAGCGAGGCTCGTGGCGAGAGAAACGAAAGCGAGACCGTAGAAACGGAGTCACCGGAGACCGACCTACATCCCGAGTGCCGCGAGACGGACGCCCCAGAGGCGGAGCCGGAGGAGCAGCGTCCAGCAGTCGACGCCCGTGAGCGCTGTCGGTGCGCCAGCTGCGTCGGCGTCGACCGCGTCGAGAGCGTTGTCGCCGTCGAGCGCCTCGGACGCTACCGCGACGAGCCACCCGACTTCCCGCTCGAGCTCCAGGCCCACAACCTGGACGTGTGCGACTGGTTCCTGCTCGCGACGACCAACGGACTAAACAGCAAATCCTGTCTGCCACAACAAGACGTCGACACAGTGTGCGCCAGGCTGCGCACCGAGGCACTGGCCATGCACGCGGAGCTCAGCGGCGGCTTTGATCACCGCATGCGGGCGTTTGCGCGCGCCAAGCTGGAGCAGGCGCTGGACAAGCTCGAACGGTTTGTTGTGGCCTGGAACGCAGCCAAGCGCGTCACGTTCACGCGAAGCGGCAATGCCGACGCGGGCGAAGGCATCCCGGGCGACGCTACGGTCGTCAGTGCCGACGACACAGCCGTGCGCGCGCACATCAATGGAGCGCTCGCGGAGCAGCAGGCTCGTTTCGGCCCGCACACGTGCGTGTTCATGCGAAGCCTGGACGCCACCGCCCAGGACGCGATCCTAGAGCTCTTCCGCTTCGAAGGTCTCCGGTATGATGCTATCCGCCAGCGGGAGACGCCAACGCTGTCCGGGACGAGCGGCACCGTCTGCCGGTTTGGCATCTCGCACCGCGTGACAGTGCGCGAGCGCACCGCGCGTAAGGTGTACGCGCTCCACTCGGCCGGCACCGAGCTCAACTACTCGCGCCAGAACGTGGACACGCGCAACGCGCAGCGAACGACTGGCACCAACTGGGCTATGGAAGTTTCCGCAGGTGGGGCGAGTGTTGGCGTCGGCGGCTCGGTCGGCTCCTCACTCACATACGCGCGGCAGCAAACAAGCACCTTTAGCTGCACCAGCCGGGGCTACCGCTGCACCATCGACATGGTCGTCAGGCACGATGCGCGCGCACGCCTGTCGGCCCGCACGATGGGCAGGATCTTGGCCCGGGACGCCGACCACGAGGCTGCCTTCTCTGAGGAGATGCCACTGCGGCTCACGTTCGACGTGCCCACGGATTTCGTCGTCTCGGCCTGGGTCACGACGCCCGTGTCCGACCTGCTCAACCAGCTCCTGCGAGACCCGTTGGTGAGCTTGAGGAGCGAAGGCGGCGGCGTCCGCATCGGCCACGCGTCCGGCACGAACGCGTTGGTGCTCACCGACCAGCCGCGTGCCGCATCCAGCGAGTTCGACGTTAGCGCTGTGTTTGGTGCGGCGTTTGTCGTCCACCCGCGGCCTCTGGATGGCGCGTTTTACCTCTCGGTGGTCCGGAAGAAGTGCGAGGCCTCGGAGTACGAGCCGACTTCGGCCATATGGGTCAGCGTGGATGCCAGCGGCCGGCTTGTGCTCTCCGACATGCGCGAGCGCTTTACACTGCACCGCGATTCGCGTCGACACAACCGCTGGGTGCTTTGCGCACGGTCCCGCGGAGCCTATGTGGCGCGTCGCTACGACGGTTGCCTATACGCAGCGGCCGCGTCACCCCAAAGCGGGTCCGAGCTCATCGTCTCGCGTGCCTACTGCCCGCCCAAGTGAGTAGGCTAGCCGCCAAGTCGTATCCATTCACAAATCATGTATTGATCGGTCTTTTTTCTCTCTTTGACAAACGTCTCGCTTTCATCTTGCTGTCACAGACATGTTGGTTTTTGGACTAAACGGACCCGCGGGAGTGCGCTGCTTCTAGTGCCTCGCGTTCTTTCTTCGCCCAGGAACGCGCTTACTCGTACTCGAGGATGATCTCGTCGACCTTGAGCGACTCGCCGGCGTTGCGCTTGATCGACTTGATCGTGCCCTTCTTCTCCGAGCGCAGCA
>JAMFLL010001243.1:0-18352 GCA_027475725.1 Pythium rhizo-oryzae | reverse complement strand
AAAAAAAAAAAAAAGGACAGACGGGAGTAGGTGGGTGAGGAGCGACGAAGTTGGGCGCGCACGTGCTCTAGAAACAATAAGGCTTTGGGTACAGTGCACGTCGTGAAATCGGAGTTGAAGAGCTGCTGTGGTATTGGTCGTGCAGGTCAGCTATCCGAATACAAATTCGCTAATATCGGAGATGCATCGTGGTGCCATCCACCAATGTCGAGTAGGATATCACTTCTTGACTCACAGGGAGACGAGCACTTATATCCAGCGCGTAGATGAGGCCGTCTGGCGATCCGGTCACAAGGTGCAAATTTTGTGGAGCAGAGCGAAGAGAGTCTTTACTGAGCGTGAACACCTTCGGTTCGGCGGAGGGAGGGTCTATGGGAAGGAGGAAGCAAGTAGGATTTTTTTCTACGGTCTCACTCTCGATTCATTCTCCTAGAGCCGACAATGAAAGTTCTCTCCCCCGCGATGATACCCACCGATGAGGGATCGCGAATTGCAGCCATCCCATACCCCGCGAGTTGGTTTTGGCTCCACTAACACCACTGCTTGTGTGAAAGGGATAATAGAAGAAGGTCACAGTCGCGCGAAACTCTGCACAAGGCCCACGCAACGTATCGAGCAACGTATCGTGCAAGTGTTCAACTATTCTCCTTTGTGGCACACTTCTGTCAGTAGTAGCAGGCAACGTATCGTGCAAGCGTTCAACTATTCTGCTTCGCAGCACACTTCTGGCAGTAGTAGCAGGGTTCACTTTTCTCTCGGCCAAACACACGACCACCATAAGGTAGGTCCAGCGCTGACTGGCAGACCTACGGTGATCGCGATTTTGGACTCGAATTTTGACATCTACGTCGTATCTGTCACTCGTGTAGCACAAGTTTGAACGAGACGAGGGCGAGACGGCATGACTTTGTCCTTCATTCCGTCGTTGACCGTCACTGCTATTGGTCTGGTTAGGTTCGACGCGTCCTCAATTCCGATAGATATAGCCACACACTCAATATCGATGGCCACTTCCAAAAGGGCCGTTAGAAAACGTTATGGCCTGTCAGTTCGCTCGTAGTCGTGGCCTCACCGCCTCTTCTTTCCTCGGCCTCTCGAACGTGTAGGTACGTTCCATTTCATCGCGATAGATCCCCGGACCGGCCACTCTCCGTTTACCGTGCGTAGGATGCTTGTGACAGACAGCTATTTCTGGTAGATTTTGTTTAACTCGAGTATAGGAATTCTCGTTTAGTTGGTTTGTTTATCGGCTTCAGTCGACGCAGAACGGGGCTCGATGATTTGTGAACGAAGCACGTCCAAGCTGCTATGAAGTACGCGAAGCTTTGTTGGCGGGAAAAGAACGATAGGATGCCCAAGGGTTCATGGGGCGACTCAAAACCGCACCCAGCGTCGTCCTCCCGGCTTGCGCCTGCTAGTCAGGTAGGAATCATGGTCAGCCACGTTCAATTCAATAATGTCGAGTCCTATCGTCGTCAGCGAGTCGAATGATGATACAGAGCCAACAGATTATATATTGATGTCGATTGGCGCGCGAGAACAAAACAATAACTAACCATTTGAATTGCGAGCGACGCAATGCACATCAAACGACTTCGCGTGGAGCCGACTGCGTCAGACGATGGCCTGTGGGTGCGAGAGCGTATCCAGCACCTCTAGCAGGGCTTCCAAATCCTCTACAGTCACAGAAGGTCGCATGTTTCGAGTCTCCTCCTCTCGCAGCGTGTTGGCTTGGTCCATCAACCTCTGGCACTGCAATTGCTCGTTCTCGTGACGCAGCCGCCGGGCCTCGGCGTGGCTCTGGAGCCACCGGAGCTGGAGCTCCACGCGGTGGTACTCAACGCGGAGCTCTCGCACTCGCACTCGCTTGCGGTCCCGAAAGCGCTGCTGCACAAGCCGATGACGTTCCTTTCGCTCCTCGGGCGTGACCCGGGGACGGCGCTTGTTGCCGGTGGACCACTCCACGCTCGTGATGGAGATGTAGTCCAGCGGTTCCTCGCCACCGGCTCTGCCCGGGCCGGAGGACGAGCTGGTATCCGAGCTCTCGCCGCTGGAGAGCTGGTTGCTGTGGGTTGCCATGATTGTTTGTGTTTGGGCGGAGTGTCTTGCTGAATGGGGACGCGTGAAAGTCGGAAAAGCACGCGAAGCTCGACGAACAGGCCTTCGGGGAGGGGGGAGAATTCCAAGGGTGGAAATCCCCCGAAACCTTTCCAACCGCATCACCCTCGAGACTAGATCAACTTGCAATCGAGAGGCCCTCCAGGGCTGAACAGGCTAAAACCGAAACCAGAGCCAATCACTGGGTGGTTTTCGAGCAAGCAAAGGGAGAGTGCCTCTTTGTCAAGTCTCTATCAGCGAGGATGGGCATCCTCACCGCTTTTATACAGAACGGTGAGCTAGATGTGTCCGGAAGGCGCGTCCGCAGTGCCAGCTGGGCGGTACATGTACGGAGACTCGTGGCTAGAAAATTTCTCCCCAAATAGCTCGAGCGAGACGCTAAGCAACAGGCACAGTGCGTTGCAGCATTTGAGGTCTGTCCACATACAGTGGGCTACAACTGTGGCAGGAAGGTTTGACGGGGCGAAACGCGGTCAGTCTCCCCCAAAGAAAACCTCGTTCTGTACACTCATCCACGGAGAGACACGACTGTCGCCAATCAAGTGAGGTTCGGGACATGGCGGGTCCACGCATCCTTTGAATACCCGCCGACTACTGTATTGGATGGCGACAGACAAAGAACTCCCGTTGGCATTCCGATCGTGTTTGACAGGGGGAGCGAATGACCGTTCAGATGCCAGCCAATCTTTCAGCGCCCAACGGAACGCCACCGTGGCTGGTTTCTTCCCCCCGTCGGAGACTAAACGTCGCTGATGACTGAGCCAGCTGGCGAGGGGTGTCGACCGCACCACAGGAAACCTTTGAAGGCCGCAACTTTCAAAGCTTCAGTCGCACCGTGCGTGTCCAGCTCACCGCTTGAGATCCCCGTGTCTCTACAAGGTGACTGCTGCCACCACATGCGTTCTGGACATCTATTATTTCCTCCCCTCCTCAGACATAGGAGCCAGATCCATCGGGTGAGACTCAGAGAATCCATCGTCTGCAATCCGCTCTCCGTGGTGCGAACGACAGATGCTGCGAATGGGCTGGCTGTGAGCCCACCTGCCATCACGTTACTCTACAGAACGGCATCGGAGACCAGATCTTGACAGTCTGGCTGGATAGCTACACCAAACAGTCCGAACAATCCTCTCGTGCACTTGTGCTATCAGTTGCGCCGCTTATCGCCCTTTCGTGCGCCCTTCTCCCCGAAAAGAGTCGAGTCGGGATGGCTTTGACGACTGTCTATGTACGGCAGGATGGTCGTCATGCCATCGAGCCCACAGAAAGGACAGCACAGCCGGATCGCAGACAAAGGGACTGGTCACTGTACTATTATCCAGAAGGACTGTGCGATCGGACGTTGCGCGATCCCTGCTGCATGCATGACCGACTGACCACCGTGCTCTTTACCGCAGTCTCAACTTCCGTCTACTGTACATACAAAAAAAAAAAAACATGCACGTAACGGAGGTGGCGTCATGTTCAGGATTTGCCCAGGCTCAAATGTGGGAAGACGGGGGAACTGTGGACAAGACTTTGAGACGCATCTGTGATGCGTCAGACGGTGTCCTGGTCAAAGAGGACGACGACCTGCTGGATCGACGAAGTCCAATGACAGAGAGGAACGACTGAAGGAGGCGTAATCGCTGGGAGCCTGCGCCAACCACTGCCACTGGACTGCCAGGCTAAGCCGCATACGATGGCCGCAAGCCGTCGAAAATGGAGCTGTGACGTGATGATTCCCTCCCAGTCAAACGTTTCTCCGACCCAGGAGAGACGGATTCAGTGGAGACGTGCAGTGCGAGGAGGCTGGGGTCGGATGGTCACTGTTGTGCTGGAGTTGAACTTCCTCCTGAGGTCTCTGCCTTAAGAGTTTTCCCAAAACCAGTAGTAGATAGCTGCTGATTTCCCAAAACCAGTAGTATCCCAAAACCTGGCTGGCTAAGGTATTCTATTGGAAATTACACTTCTCAACTGCCGAATGACATATGGTACAGGGTGGGCTGTCTACAGTGTGAGGGTGGAGAAGGAGGTGCGTGCTGTTGAACGATGAAGGCGTCGGACTGCAAGAAGCTGTCCACGCTTCTCGAAGAAGGATCCGAACGTCGGTGTAGTATCCCAAAACCAGCACCAGCACCAAATTGTACTTATGTGGTACACATACTATTTACGTCTTTCAGGCAACGGCTCGCTACGCTCGCTGTTGGGCAGGAGCCTCGCCGACCTCCGCTTCGCTCCGGTGGCTCGAGATCAGATTGTACATTCAACATGTGCTTGTGGGTCCGCCGTCTGCCGCTTGCAGGACCCACGCCCGCGACCTTCGCTACGCTGCGGTGCTAGCGCGTGGGACCCCCTGCTAATCGCGGCCCTAGGATTATCAAGCCACCACTAACGTGTACCACATAAGCTAGGGTTGGTACTGGTACTACTAGTTTTGGGAAAGCTACTGGTTTTGGGAAGTTGACTTTAATTTGGTACTGGTTTTAGGAAAAGCTCCTGCCTGAAAATCAACCATTAATTGCACTTCTGCCGCTGCTACGCGTGGCGCACTTCATTTCTAAATCAGGAGCCCACAACCCGCAATCCGCGCAGCCGACGGAAATAATAGTGCGAGGGCAGAGCAAACACGATATCTCGTCCAACTGCTGGCAGCCCAAAACGCCAGATGGCAGCATGCACCTGCACACATTCGCAATCCTCTCGTCGGTTTTGCCCCCCACAAGAACGAAGACCCACTCAGCGCCTCACAACATCAACAAATGCAACCACCCGCCGCTTGCTACAAACTCGCCCGGTAAGGCATGTGAACCACGATCGATCGCCCACTGGTGAATTGTCGTCCACGAGTCGATGTCCGTATCGTTCTGCTGTCTGCGGATCCTAGGGTGTCGTCCACGCTACCTCACATCGCCACGAGGCTGTGCATCTTGGGTTGCCTAGCCATCCACGAGGAAACGCAGTGGCCTCGCTCCATTACGTCACCACAGTTGACGTCGCTTGGGCTCCATGGTCGCAAGTGGAAAGCGTGCTGATCGGGCCGAGCACCGCGCGTGGCGTGGCAACGTTAGGTCGAACTCCGGGGTGCATTCGCGTCGACCATAGAGACGTTCGTTCGAATTGGAGTATTTTTGAGCGCAGTTAATGTACTCCAATACATCCTCAAGACGGTCCTCGACACTATCACCTTATTCTGATGCCTTGGACCCCGAGGTGGTGTCAGCGGTGGGATCCATAGAGACGATCACATTGGCAGAGGACACTCGAAGAGATGGTTGACGTACAGAAGCGTCCAGTTCGCTGTCGCCGGCTGCCCGCGCGCCTATACTGTAGCGTTCGTTTCTACCCTTGAGTGCAGACAATCACAAGGAGAAGAAGACCCAAGTCGGCAACACTCATCGTCTGCGATTAACTCAGATCACTCACACTTCAATGCCTCCGTCGTCCTCGATCAGATGGTGAAGGATATGTCATCCGCTGGGTTTACACGTCCAGAATCCCGTAGTCCAGGACCGTATTTGAGGCCACTATGGATGCGGATGCATGCTCCGACGGCTAGCTTGCACCATGATCGTAGGAGAAGGATCTATTAGGTATGCCTGCCACAGGGAACCGCCTGGTCCATCTACAGTATTACCATGAGCTGGAGCGACGAGAACGTGTACGGCAATTCATTCACGGTACATTCACACACTTACGAGAATCTCAACAATATTTTGCTACAACCAACTCACGGCGTGGTGACGGCGCGGAAGTCGAACGGCCCATCAACACCGAGGTCCAGGTCGATCGGCGCAAGACCCTCGCACTGCGTATCCAGCTCGATCGCGGCACGCATCACGGCGTTCTCCATACAGAGCACCGCGGCCTCCTGTTGCGCATGCAGCAGCTCAAACTGCAGCTCCAACTGGTCGAGCGCGGCCTGCAGCACGGCGACGCGGGCGCGCTTGCGCTGTAGGTACCGACGCTGGGTCTCGCGGTGGCGGCGCTTGCACTCCATCTCATCGACTTGCTTGCGCTTGGTACTGGAGATGTCGGCCCAGGCGAAGTGATCGAGCGTGAGGTAGTCGCAGTCGACTGACGTGGGGGAGCTTGCCGCCGCCGGGGAGAGCGCCATGATGTATTGTACTCGGCTTTTTGGTTGGGAAGCTCAAGTTTTGGTGGGACCTCTTGGGGATCGAGGTGAATTGGGAAGTGATTGGAATCGAGGGTCACAAGTGCCTCCACGTTGTGGAGTTCGACGTGGTCAGGGTGGCTCCGACTTGAAGCCGCCGAGACTACCGTGAAATCCAAGCGTGTGGTCAGAGGGTCACTCCTAGGATCTGTCTGGTACAGACAGCGCCGTATATCTGCTCTCGTTCGTTGTGAGATCTCAAACAACCAACTGTATCTTTCTCGCTGCTGTCTGTATAGAGCTCAACGAGAGCAAGGCCTCTAGCAAGTGAGCTAAGGTCTCTACCTGGCTGATGCAAACAGCAGCCTCGGTGTCCTACATCACTCCAGTTGCTGACCCCGCCCGCAAGCGACATGTCCAGCATGTTTACTATACGGATGTTGACGAAGAAAACCAACGTCCTGTGTCTGAATTCGGGCAGGGGACTTCCACTCAGCGAGGACATGGAGGCAAGGCAGCCGACCGACGTCTAGGGTATCAGGTGCCCAGCTTCTACGAAGTGCGGGCTATGTTCGTTCAGATGGTCGTCATGCGAGTAGAAACCGACCGTGTGGACCTATATCACTTCGCAGAGGGAGCTGTTTGTTTTGTCAGTCTCAATTAGTCTAGGCCAGCTCACGGGCTCACTTGCACATACAGTACAAGGAGCCTGCCCTCACCTTTACGGTATACCAGTTCTCCGCCAACGTCACGCGGAGCCCACAGCACACCAGGCAGAACGAGCGCGACGAGGTGGGTGGAAACGTGTTCAACGCGAGAGTCGGTGCGTGTGTCGTGCTCTATGCAACAAAATACCAACACGACCGTGCGGTATTTTGTCGTCTCTCGCGATGTGGACGGCTCCTTTGCTGTGTGTGTGTGTGTGGGGGGGTCAATGATTTCCATGGCTCCTTTGCTGTGTTCCCTCTGGCACCGGCGTCTCATCTTTTTTGGCGGCAGTCTTTTGCCGAAGACCATGTCGTGAAGGGTGGGTCGTGTGATGGGCCACCTCAGCACTCCCTCAACTCCAAACTGCAGCCTCTCACTCTCCCCGACCCGAGTGTTGGAATTAGAGTCTAAATGATGTGGAGTGTCTAATTATTTAGACACTCCATATCGACTGTAGGAGATGACTTCCATGGCCAACACACACAAGTGACATCAAGATTCCATTATAGCTCAACATTAACAAATACGTAGTCGGGTGGTGCACTCAACCGAGCAGCTCCAGGAAAGTCGTCGCGCAGGAAGGGGACGTCGGCCATGCAAGCGGCTCCGCCTGGGCTTCCTCATTGCACCACGCGAAGGCACCGACATCGGTGGGTGACTCCGCATAAAGCGGTCCGACGTCGGGCAGCATCTCAAGCATCTCGAGGATCGCGACTTCTTCTTCGTCGGAGGCTACGTCTTCCGGGCAGTCAACCGAAAACGGCATCTCGCGGTCTGCAGAAACAGTCTTCCAGTCGCTGTTCTGAAGTTGCTCCTCCATCGCGGTGTTCTTGCGCACCAGCGCGGCAGCTTCCTTCGCGGCTTCGAGCAACTGGAACTGTAGCGTATACCGTCGCACATCACGACGGAGCTGCTCCACGCACTGCCGCTGCCGCAGGATGAATAGCCGCTGATGAACGCGGTGCTTGGCGCGCTTCTCTTCCGCTGACATGCGTGGCCGTTGGTGTCCGGTTGCCCACTGAATGGACTCAATGGTCAAGTACTCGAGGTGGGCGTCGACGTGGTCGTTACTCATGGCTGGCGGATTGAGTCGGTAAGCTATCGGTACGCTTGTGGTGCGATCTGGCGGGCAAGTTTGAAAGTGAGTGTGTTAAATTTAGGTGGGGGATGGAGGCAGGGAAGGAGACAGTGGCAGAGCACTTGCCGAAGGACAATCACTGCGGCAGACGTGGACCCTTCACCGACAATCCTGTCTGCATGCACACGCGCACTCATACGCCTCCGCGCCGTTTTCGAAGAGCCACTTGTTCACTTGCCGCGCCCGTCGTGCTCTGGAGTCCTGGTAAAATTCAGAGAGCAGACCGCCATAAACACTGTCGTCAGGTATCGCACGAAACAGGTACCTCCACCCATATTCTTGACGTGTCTCGCACCGCCCCCACCCCCGTCTTCCGCGTGAGCGCTATCATGGTCGCACGAGGACATCCTCACTGCAAAAGACAAGCACCCCATCCTTGCTGCTGACAGCGCCCCGGCGGCCTTTCTTTGAGCATCTGAGAAGGATGGATACTTCAATGCAGTGCGCTTTGCGTGTGCGTTACCCTTCACGTGGGCAACGTGATTGTGGATACCGAGCGACACTGCGGCGTGTAGAGGCGTACCGTAGGCACGTACTGAGCGTGCCTCTGGATGGGAACTTTCTGCCGTTGAGCCACTCATCGCGCCTGTCGTTAGCTTGTGAGTCTGTCCGAAAGATCGGGGCCGGGGCTGCAAGCCAGAAGTGCACCTATATCGCCTTGAAGGGGGAAGGTATGTGTTGAAACTGGGGACCCGCCGGTGCTACTGCTCAGCACACTGGGCGTGCTGCCACGGCACCGGTGGCGTCTTTCCTTGAATACCACAATCTAGTTCTAGCTGGACGACGGGACAGGGAAATCCAAACAAACGTGAAGATTCCTTCCACGCACACGATCAGGGTCGCGATCGACTGCACCTTTAAACTGGCGTCCGTTCCGCAATCGCTCGAGATGTTGGGGGCATGTGCCGCATCGCTTCGCATTTGATAAACTCGGGTGCGCATGTGCGTTCATGACTCAGCAAACAATGTAAAAAACACAGCTTCAACCGACCCGTCGCCCTCGATGACGCCGCGGTCTGGGCCAATGATCTCCTCGCTTTTAGCCGCAAAATTATAGTGAAGAAATCAATTTGGGGGTAGACGTGCGATACCAGCGCATGGAGAAGTTGGTTCAACCGCATCAATTTCTGCGCGATGACGAGCGCACTCTATTCTTTCGAGGCGGCTGCATCCAATCCCAGCGGAAGGATTTGCCGGAGCGATGGGAAATGTGAAATCAACCACTGCCACCGGCGAGTACCAGACCTGAGTACTGGGGTGATTGGTACTCGACTCTACCGAAAGATCAGGTAAGATCAAGGCCCCAGCCGAGCGTCAAAGCTCACAGTAGTTCGACAATCAAGAGCTGCAGCATTTTCCGTCGGCGCTCTCGCAACCAAAAAAAAACGGCGGGGAGCTCACATCTCCCGTGACTAAATCCTCACTCGAATACACCCCAGAGGAGTCACATATATTTCATTAACTTCAACCTAAACTCGTCGACGGGGTCCAAACTCCCACCATTCGAGAGCCATCGGCAAGATGGCCGCCATAAAAATACAGTTTGTTTGCGAAATAAGCCGCAGGGAAAACCTGGTTAACCTTTAATACATGATGTTCTAGAAAACATTACAAATAATAAATGTCTCAGTACATAGATGTGAGACCGCATTCACTGTGTCTTACTCTATTAATGGGGGTGGCTTATGTGGCAAACAAACTGTATATGCAGGGTTCAAGCGTGCGCGGAATAAAGCAAATCATCTTGGATACGCACATCCTCGTGCACAGGCTCCTCAGTTGAGGAAACGACAGCTGGATGGACAAACGGAAATTGCCAGTCCACTACGGCGACCACCTAAATGGACCACCCATAACTTGCTTCCGTTCGGTACGCTCGCCCAGGAATGCGGTAGTATTTGTCGGAAAACTGAACTGCCGGATCGTATTCACCCTGGCCGGTATACGTTGCCGAGGCTAGTACAGTGTTTGCTATCGGCGAAATATTGATCTTTTCCAACGTGTATACTCACAACGGTAGACACAAGTGAGAACCTAGGTTTTCCGGCTGTGGCGGGTCATCAGGCACTCCGGGTGCTCCAGCTGGCTAGCTGAAGCGTTATCGGTTTCTCTATTGTAACTAGCATCATCAGGGAAGGAGGCGGTATTGAGAAGGACCCTGAACGAAAGGGGAAGGACCACGCGCACAGGGAGATGTGGAACCTTCCGGCATCGATATTGTGTGCACGTACGTGCACACAGTGTGCCCGCCGTTATCGAAGAGCCGCTAGTTGAACGCCCCTCATCTGGCGTGAAATGAAATCCGATGACAACACGAGTGTCGCCATAAACGCTGCCGTCAGGTAACGTGTGCAATCGGCGCCTCCACCAACTCCTGGATGTCTTTCTCACCATACCCCTGTCTTCCGCGGGGGCTGCGCGTCTGAGAACGATAGATACCGGCATCAAGCTGTTGTACTTCCGCTCCACTCGACGTGGGCAACAAGATTGTGGATTCACTGCATACAGTAGAACTAGGTATTGGACGTGTAGAAGCCTACCGCACTTACAGAATAGGTCTTGTTGGAAGTAGTCCTGATGAAGCCAAAATGCGCCTGTCGTTTCCTTGGGAGGCTGTGGAAAAGATCGCATGATACAAAAACAGGCCACGAGTAAAAATGTACCTATATCGTGTTGAGGAGGGAGACCATGTGTGTTTGAGACTTGGCGGCTGTGTCCGCTGTCGGTCATGCTCTCAGTGGAGCTCAGCATACCTTGCTTGCTGTCGCAGAACCAGCAACGTCTTTCCTAGAGTCTTACATTCGAGTTGTAGCTCGACGGCCGGGCACAAAAAAACCAGCGAAAAAAAAGTATCCAACCATGCAATGGCCACGATCGGTGGCACCACCGTCACGCGATCAAGTGTTTATCGGCCACACACTCGACCGAGGTCCTAGGCTTCTTAGGTTGCTGTGTATCTCCATGTGCCTCATTGTTCTCAACATTCAAATCGGTGTGGGTATGTGTGTACGCTTTCTCCGCGGTATCAGGTGGAAGGAATCACGCATTCACAGCTAAGCAAACAAGTCGAAAACAACATATCATTAACCGATCCCCCAACCTGCCGCCATGGATGACGCTGCGGTCTGGGTCAACGACCTCTTCTGTCGTGAAACATATAGAGAAGAAGACAGTCTAGAGATGGTCGTGCCGTGCAAGGGCATGCAGAGATTGGTCCAAGTGCGTCAGCGCCTTCGCGTCGTCGTACCCATTTTTTTCGAGGCGGCTGCTTCCGATCTCAGCGGAAGGATTTGCTCGAGCGTTGGGTGATGTGCTGTCCTCCGTCGTACCTAGCAACGTCGGTGCGTCCCTGTTTTGCGTCGCTCCAGACTGAGTGTGTGTCTCGCTGCACCCCTCTCGCCCAGTTGATGTTGGTCGCGAATGCCGCGTACATCTGTTCTTGACTGTATCAACAGATCAAGTAGAATCAAGTGAGATCAGATCAAGGGTGCAGCTGAGCTTCAAAACCCACCATTGGAAATGAAAGTTGGAAATTGTAGCAATACCTGCTGGAATCCTGTTCAGAGCCGTGTGTGCTCAACTCTCGTGGCGCGATGGGTTGCATCACAGCGACCAAACCGCTTGTACTCCTGCCGCAAATCGAGTGGCAAACGTTCATCGTGTGGTAGAAAGCGTAGGTTGAGGTTAACCGAGAACTGGCAATTCATCTGGGACAGGGAACAACCTGGTGGATTCGGTACCAGTGTATTAGGCGCAAGTTATGTACCAGAGGTGGCACTCGGCTTTCGCTTAGAGCTGTCTCACACCAAGATATGCACCCTGCCGGTATCATCGTACATCACCCGACTAGTGAGTAGCACGACGGTGAGCTTGGCCATGTAAACGAGTCTATGCGATCGTCACCGAGATCCCACGAGAACGCATCGACATCAACAGGGGAGTCCGCGCTAAAGAAGCTCACGTCGGGCAGCATATCAAGCGGCTCCAGCATGGCGACTTCGTCATCTTCTGGCACCTGACCAGGCGTTCCTCGCTTTGCAAAATCCTGATAGTTGGCTGCCGTCTTTTCGTTCTCGGTTTTGAGTGGAGACTCGTGGCAGACAAGCTGCTGCGCCAGGGCAAGATCCTCTGTGATGAGTGTCGCAGCTTCCTTGGCCGCCGCGAGCAGCTGAACCTGCAGCGTATACCGCCTCACGTCACGCCGCATTTGCTCGACATGCTGACGCTTCCGTAGCATGAACTGCCGCTGGTGGACGCGGTGTTTGGCGCGCTTCTCTTCGATCGCCATGCGCGGACGCTTGTATCCGGTGGCCCACTGGATGGAGTCAATCGTGAGGTACTCGAGCTTCGTGTCGGCGTGGTTGTCGTTCATTCCTGGTGGCTTGAGTTTGTGTCGTTGGTGGTACGCTTATGGGGAGGTGTGCTGGGTTCTTGGTGGAAAGTCTTGAACTGAGTGCCTCTTTGGTACCGTAGGGTGGATCCGGGGAAGGGGGAAGGAGACAACAGCGAGAGAGACCCTTGCACAAAAGGCGAAAGGCGCATGCAGAGGAAGACATGGACCCTTTTGGCATCGTGTTTGTGCGCGTGGACACGCGCACTCATACGACACTCGTATTCGAAGAGCCACTCGTCCAACTCTCCTCGCCGGTCGCGACAAGAAATCCGTGGAAAGCAGGATATCGCACCGCCATAAACGCTGTAGGTTAGGTATCGTATGCAATGGGTGTCTCCTCCCACTCGTTGAGGTAGTTCGCACCACGCGCACCCACCAGGACTAGTCACTGACACTGAAACATCCTTTTACGGAGCCGACAGGACACTGGACGCCCCTTCTTTGTGCATCTGAGAAGGATGGATACTCTACCACAAGAGCGCGCTATGGAGTGTTTGCGTTCCCCTCGACTTGTGCAACGTGGCTGTGGATAGCGCACATGACGCTGCGCCGCATAGAGGCGTACAGTGGTTGTCAGCGGCTGCAAGCTGCATGAGCCGTTTTGGTGGAACCTTCCGGTGAAGCCACGTTCGCACCTGTCGTTCAATTGTGGGCCTGTCCGAGAAATTCCATGACCCCAAGTCGGGCCACAAGCCAGATATGTACCTATATCGTGTTGGAGGGGGAACTGAGGAGACCATCTCAGCTGGTGGTGAAGCCGCTCAGCATACCATCACGCGATGCCACGGTAGCAACGGCGTCTTTCCTTAAGTCAGGATACATGCCTTCGATGCGCGTGCGCGTACGCGTGTACGGGTAGGCTGCGTGCTCCTGCACCAGGAATCACGCATTCATGGTTCAACACGTACGCCGTAGCAAGCCGAGCATCAACTGACCCGCCCCCTCACATGCAATCGTGCCCCTGTCAGAGTCAATACTCTCCTGCGTCGCAGAAAGAAGGAGGCAGAAGGAAAGCGGAGGTGGTATACTGGAGTTGGACGCTCCGCCTCTAGCACTCTCGTGAACCCGACGACCCTCAGCTCTGTTGCGACGGCCGCACAGGATCCTACCAGAACGATATCCTCCCGCGTGTAAAACCTTGCTGGCGCTTTAGAACGGTTCTACTCAAACCTGCGTAAATTATCTCTTCTTACCGGGTATACAAACAATTGCTCTGGCGACTGCGCCCTCTGCTCTTGTAGCCCAGCGAAGCTCCATTTGTACACGTGTAGACAATCTCTAGAGCCTCTGATAACTACAAGCAGCTCAGTATGTCCCCGCTCATTGAACTTAGGGCAGCACGTGAAGTCGAGTCTTGTGAAGGGATGCGTATCAATATTCGTTAGATACTAAGCGTACTCCGCCAAAATGGCTCAACGAACAGGTCTGGGAAGCTTGTTCCACAGGAAGGGGACGTTGGCCACGAAAGCGGCTTTGATTCTGCTCCTTCATGACGCCAAGTGGAAGGTTTGGGTGTTGCCGCCTGGAGCAGGCCGATACAGGGCAGCATGCTGAGCGTCTCGAGGATAGCTGCTTGTTCGGACGTTGGGTCAGGTGCACCTTCCTCGTACTCGACTTCAAACGGCATCTTGTTTTCTTCGGACGCCGTTGGCAAGTCACAAAGGCGGAGCTCTCGCAACATCTCGGCGTTCTCGCGAGCTAGCGCGGTAGCTTTCTTGGCATCCTCAAGTAACTGGGGCTGCAGCGTGTACCGCCTCACTTCGGACCGGAGCTGCTCCATACGCTGGCGCTGGCGCAACATGAACTGTCGTTGGTGGGCGCGATGCTTGGCGCGCTTTACTTCGATCTCCACGCGTGGGCGGACGTGCCCGGTGGCCCACTGGATCCGGTCGACGGTCGTTCGGAGAGGTGTGTTGGGGGGTCATGTGCCCGCAGCAGAGCCGGATAGCTCATGATCACCGTGTCACACAGCTTCCGGAACGTGTTGGCCGCGAGGTACGGGTAGGTCGCACCACGCAATCGGAAGTTGAGAACGTGTGGAGCCTCCCACTGGATCTCTAAAACTTGACTTGACTTGAAGTTGAGGTCTATTAAAGTGCGTCTCCTATCGCCGAAGTATCTAACTACCCAGTACATAGTGCGATTCTAGTAGCCGAAGCTTTGCTTCACGTTACCCCACCCGCTCATTTCCTCGCCGTGGATCTCTAAAACATCACCGAGCAGCTTCCCGTCGCAAGCCAGTGCAGTATAGAACACTATGGCGTGCAGAGGCGCACCGTAGACACTGAAGGTGCGTACTTGTGAGACATTTCTGACGAAGCCACTCATCGCGCCTCGTATTCGTTGTTAGCCTTCCTGTAAGATCGGACACGGACGCGAGCCAGAAGTGTATCCATATCGCCTTGAAAAGGGAGCTGCGTCTGCCGGCTATGCTAATCAGCATACAGGGTGTGCTGCTACGGCGTAAACGGCGTCTTTCCGGGAATGTCACAATCTAGTTCTAACTGGACGACGGCGCTGGACAATCAAAAGAGAGGATTCCTTCCGCGCAAAGGCGTCGAGGTCACGATCGGCGGCACCAATAAGCTAGCGTCTGTCACGCGACCAAGTGCATTTGGGCCAAAATCGTGAGTTCCTTCACGCGCGCCGCTTTGGTTTCCCGCACACAAGCACAAGCTCGTGTGTGTATGTGTGTACGAGTGCTTCGTGCTATCCGGCACCATCAGGTACCATGTAGAAAACTACACTATCAATGGATCTCGCGCTCCTGCTGCCCTCGATGACGCCGCTATCTGGGTCAATGATCTTTGTTTCACACGGATATGCATCAAGTGAGACTTTATGCGGTCCGTCGTGCCTCGTCTGTCGTGCACTCAGTCGTGTGATTCATGGTGTGGCAGACATGTGCGATTCCCCAACAACAATGCAGTTTGAAGGTTGATGATTCATTTGTATCATTACCTTGTGGAGAAGGAAAGCACACAAAACCTTATATTCTCTCAGACGAGGCATTTGTCCCACTTGCACCCATGTGCATATCATTGTAAAACACTGTAGAGAGGGAGAGAGTCTGGGAGTGGACGCACTACAGCATACTCGCGCATGGAGAAGTTGGATCAACCGCATCGAGGGCTTCGCATCGACGAGCATACTCTATTCTTTCGCGGCAGCTTGCGGAAGGATTCACCGACGCGATGGGAAATTTGAAATCCACCGCTAAACGGTGATGTACGTGTATCACGGGCGAGTTGCAGGCACGGATGTAGTAGCTTGACAGTCTAGAGCTATGGCAGTTTCCGGGGGCGCTCCCTCAACTGCGGCTATAGAGTTCACATATTCGGTGAACTTCATCTGCAGCCCTGAACGGGATCCCAACTACCACAACGATCGTAGAGCTGTCGGCGAAACGTACGCAAGGAACTGTACCAAGACGATTGAATCATCTTGGAGAGGCACATTCTGACTCACACGAAGCTCCCTAGTTGAGGAACCGGCAGCTGGCTTGACAACACGAAGCGCCAGTCCACAATGTCGACCGACTCAACCGAACAATGGCCTGATTTCCGCGAGGACGACAGGGGAAGGACAGTCGCTTAGGGGCAGGTGGACCCTTTTGACACCGACACGCGCGCTTCTTCAACTTTTCGACGATTTCTGCTCGTCTGTGCGTGCCATGACCTTCAATTTGGCAGAGTAAACTGTATGAGAGCTTGTCACCACAAACGGCGTTGGGAGGTATCGCATCAGCTGGGCGCTCCCACCGTTCCTTGACGCGATTCACGCTTTCGCCATCGTTTGCTGCCTCAGCCTTCCCATACAAACACCGAGGTCAGGGTGATGCACACCGCAACGATCCTTTCCTGAACCCAGCATCTCACCGCGCTTTCTTCGAGCGTCATGTGTCTGATAAGGACAGTGTGGTTGGTGTCTGTGAGTGTGCCGAGAAAACTGTGCGCTCTCGCGTTTGCGCTTCCCCCCACATTCGTGAAACGTGATTTGGATACTGTGGTACAGAATATGCCGCGTTCAAGACACTGGACTCCAGCGTCTCGAACAGTCTGGAGTGCTGTAGAGACCCGTAGAAGCCTACAGTACGGCACTGACGAGGATTAGTGGGACGTGTCGGACAAAATGTCAGCTACAGCAGTATCGCAATTGTGGGCCTGTCCATTTGGACATCAAACATCCGACTGGACAAAAACAGGCCTCTAGTCAGCCATATGTTCGGACTGACTTGAAGAGCTACAGCTCAAGAAGGGGAACGTCTTCAGGTTCGGGTTTTCTTCGCGCAAAGACAATCATTCTGTCGCAGGGGCTCAGCATACCAGGCTTGTGGCAACGGTGTGCGTTAGCGGAGTCTCACAATCTAGCTCTAGGCTGTCGAGACCGACGAGCATCCGCATGATGTCACGCGATCAGATGCCTCGGGCCGTCAACTGGAGTTGGATCGGGAATCCCTCCGCATCCGCATCCTCTTGGATTGCCATAATGCACAGCCGACAATACGACGGCATCCGTGCTGAGTATCTTGGTCGTCTACTAGTCAGTCCGTACCGAGACGAAGTAGGTGGTGTAGTACCGTACATCGGCATGGATCCCAAACTGGAGGCGAGCGTATTGTCCTGGACGGGCACATCCCGTCGCTCAAGCTCGCAAGTCCAGAACCTCACAGCTTGACAGTTACGCATACACTACATCGGTCCACCAAAACGGCCAACAAAGGAAATCAAGACCCTCCTCTTTCCCACATGCTACTGACAGGACTCTTTACACGATTCGCTTCGACGCTGAATGATCAGAGAACTAATCTGCCCCAAGCTAGAAGTCCGTTTTGAACACAAATGAGACTGGTTCGAATCACATTGTACTTTTGAGCATCGCATCTCCATCCAACAAACTCGCCACGCAGGATGGTGACTTTGGCCATGAACACGAATCCACGCCATCCTCGCTTTGAAACCACGCAAACGCGTCAACGTCAACAGGGGATTCAACACGAAAGAGACCCTCGTCGGGAAACATATCGAGCAGCTCCAGCATGGCGACTTCGGCGTCTCCGACTGGTGCGACAGCCGGTAAGTCTTGCTTCGGAGATTCATCAGCATAGACTTGGAAGGGCATCAGCTGAGTGTCGATTTCGGATGGAGGCTCGTGACTGTCGACCTGCTGCTGTAAGGTAGCGTTCTCGCGCATCAGCGCGGCGGCTTCCTTGGCGGCTTCGAGCATCTGTAACTGCAGCGTATACCGTCTCACATCACGGCGGAGCTGCTCCACGCGCTGCCGTTGCCGCAGAATGAACCGGCGCTGGTGGACGCGGTGCTTGGCGCGCTTCTCTTCGACCGGCATGCGGGGACGCTGGTGTCCCGTGGCCCACTGGATTGAGTCGACGGTCAAGTACTCGAGATTGGCATCGGCGAAGGTGTTGCTCATGGTGGATGGTTCAGGTTGGTTCGTCGAGGGTACCTTGTAAAGGTGGTGGTGAGTGAGCTCGTGGCGGCTTATTTGGAAATGAGCGCATGGAAGGTATGAAAGTTTAGAGGCAGGGAAGGAGACAGTGAGAGAGCCTCTGAGAGAAAGGCGATGGACAAACCCGAGAGCAGACGTGGACCATTTTGTAAAAGATCTTGCCTGCATGCACACGCGCACTTATACGTCCCTCTCCATTCTCGAAGAGCCACTCGGTCATTTCGCCGCGCCCGTCTTGACTAGAAATCTGGCGACAGAGAGCGCGCCGCCATAAACACTGTCGATAGGTATCGCACGAAATGGGTGCCTTCACCCACTCGTTGACGTGGTTCGCACTGCGTCCCCCCGTCTCCCCGCGAGAGCTCTATCATGTCCCTGAACGACTCCTCCCCGCAAAGGCGAAGAACATCCTTTTCGTGCAGCCGACAACACCCCA
>JAMFLL010001242.1:3455-18355 GCA_027475725.1 Pythium rhizo-oryzae | reverse complement strand
CACGCGCGCCACGACCGTCGCGTCCTCGGCGTCCTCGAGCCAGAATGAGCTCGTGGTCTCTGGGTGGACCATCCGCGGCAGCGAGAAGAAGGTCATGTATCACATCGACGTCCGCGCGAGCGAGAGCCAGCTGCAGACCTACACGATCCGCCGCAGCTACACCGACTTCAAGCACCTCCACGGGAACCTCTCCGACATCCTCGAGGCCCGCCGGGAACACTACCTCCAACGGAAGGCGGTGCTCGCCACTACCAACGCCACGACGCGTCCGTCGTTGCACGAGAAGGACAAGTCGCTCTTTGGCCGCGCGAGCTTCGAGACGCGCCACACATCCACTATGAGCACCACCACCACCTCCACCTCCACCTCCACCAACAACAACCGCCGCGCGAGCCAAGAGTTCGACGCGGCCCAGGCCGCCACCATCGCCGACGACCTGAACGAAGCATGGTATTTAACGTTCACCCTGCCGCCGCTGCCCAACGCCGGCTTCCTCTCGTACTGGAAGCGCCACGACCGCACGCACCTCCAGAACCGCTGCGAGATGTTCCAGGAGATCCTCCGCGCCGCCAACCAGCACCCGGACCTGCGGGACTGCTACGCCATGCAGTCGTTCCTGAGCATCGCGCCGTGCGCGATCCGCGAGCGCGGCTCCTCGTACGTCTCGCTCTGCGAGTACAGCGTCCCGCGCCTCGACCTCGAGGAGGAGACGCGCGAACGCAAGAAACTCGCGCGCGAGCGCCGACGGAACAGCAGCGCCCACCCGACCGTCGCGTCGGAGTAAATTAGTTTGTTTATTTTGCCCTTATCTGTTTTTGTGTAGTCTTCATTTTTGTATTTCGTCGAGGTTGCATATGCTTTCATTTCATTATGCGTTTCGTTTCATTGCCTGACGATTTTCCAGCAAACTGTAAACTTGCGTAAAAGAAGCCGCCTCTCGTCTTGCCGTAATCTGAGTTTTTTCGAAACTCACACGATTCAAGAAAACGCAATCACAACCGAAAAACAGTTTTTTCCACGTGTTTATGACGAATTGGGTTTTGTTTTTCTCATCTAGCAATTTCAGTAGTCGTCCATCTGATGGTGAGGCATAAGTGGCTACATTCATTAGTGGATCCCTGTTTCTTTTGACAGGAGTTCTTTCGAGGTCGCCAAGTAGACTTTGGAGAACTCGTTGGCGCGCGTGGGCTGCGCGCGGATGGAGATGCGGCTCCCGTGCTTGGCCTCGCTCTCGGCGGTCGCGAGGTCGTGGAGCAGCTTGGCCATGGCCAGCGTCTGCTCGGCCGTCTCGAGCCGCTCGGCGTCCGGCCGGTTCACGAGCAGCGACTGGACTACCTTGCCGTCGTGGAGCACGCCGCCGTTGCGCGAAAAGTGGTCGCTGAACGGGTTGGCCGCGGGCACGTCCATGGGCGGCGCCGCGGGCGACGGCTCGCCCGTGTACTGGTTCGCGTCCGCGACGTAGAGCCGATCGAGCAGCTGGTCAAAGAGGTACGGCGGCTGGCACATGTAGTCGAAGAACGTGTTGCTGGGCACGACAGCGAGCTAAAGGCAGAAACAGTCCATACACGTACTGTAAGCACCATCCTGCCCACAAGAAGAGCGAGTGCTACGTATCGTACCGCGGTACTGGTACTGGTCGTGCTGAGCTGGAGCTCGTTCGCGACCATGGCGACGAGGTCGCGCGCGTAGACCGGGAGCAGCCGCCGGTGGAAGGCCTTGCCCATGAACGTCAGCGCGTGGCTCTTGGCGATTCTAAACGTCAGCATTTCCTGCATGAACCGCACGAGGTCGCGCTGGTCCAGGAACTCTTTTTCCTCCAGCCCCACCGACCGCGTGAGCGAACTGAAAAACTCGGTCGTGAGGAACACGGGGACCTCTCCACTACCGTCGCACGAGTGTGATGAGGGCTGCCACTCGAGCAGCGGCAGCAGCGCCACGCGACCGCACGCCGGCGAGAACGAGAGACCGCTCTCTGCGACAGTGGGCGACGTTGCGGGGACATTCATGGGCAGAACATTCCGCGACGGTGAGCCGGGCCGTCCACCGGCAGACCGCTTTGAGGGCGAGTTCGTCGGGCTGCGGTCACTACCGGCACCGATGCGCGCGGCCTTGACGGGCGACGTCGGCGCCACGCGCTTCTTGTGGAGCTGGATTTGCTGTCTGCCGGTGGTGAGCGTCGCACGCATGCGATCGCAAGTCGTCTCGAAGATCTCGTACGAGTGCTTGAGGTTCTCTGCGAGGTCCTGGATGTCGGCGCGCACGCGGCCGCGCTCCTCGAGCGTCTCGGCTCCAATGATGTTGACCTGCTTGTCTATGAGGATCGAGAAGCCGTAGATCGCGTCGCGCAGCTTCTTAACCGACTTGTCGATGACCGCGAGTTCCTCCTTGGAGCAGTCCACGAGTTGTAGCGCCTCCAGCAGGATCGTGTTCACGCGACGGTCCTGCAGCGCCGAGATCTTCTTCCGCACGGGTGATGTGGCCGCGGCGTGTGGCGTGCCGTCGCTGCAGTGCACAACACGCGGTGGGATGCTCGGTGGACGCCGCGACGTGTCTTGGAACGACGCCATGTACGCGCCAGAGGGCTCGGCGTACTCGTCATCGTACTCCTCTGGGGGCGGTGACTGACCCGCGTACTCACCTTCAGTGGCGTCGGCATACCTCGGGCTGTCGGTTTGACCGCCGCCGGCATCTCCAAAGCTCACGCGCTTCTTCATGGCGATGACAGCAGCACACAGTGACACGAAGAGCAAGGCAAAAGGGATGGCGGGTGCGCGCACTTGCGGCGGTATCACAACGCGCACGATCGAGTGGCTAAGACACTGGACGCCGACAGGGGAGCGTGCTCGGCCTTTGAATTGATAAGGGTCAACGCGGGATGGGGGACGGGGTCACGCGCTACTTATTTCTATCTTCATGGTGCATCCTGGCGGCTCGCCTCGGAAAATAGATGCACGTTGCTGACTGGCTGGCGGTGACGGCCTGGAGTTGGCCCTGGAGGCACGCTGTACTCGCAGATATGCGTCCGTGACGCTGCCTCGCTGTCGCAGAGCTCCGGCCGCGGACACGGAGGATGGCTCACGCTGGGTGTGCTCGCTCTCCGCTCCTCTAGCATTTCCACGCGTTAGATGTCGAGATCGTCGTCCAGGTCGTCGTCATCCCAATCCGGGTCGTCCTCGTCGATAAAAAGTAGGTTGTTGACAGCGTCGCCTTGATGCATGTAAGGAAGCTCCACACTGCGTTTGGCCGCTTCTTCCTCGGCGCTGATCGACAGGTTAAAGCTGATCTCATCTGCCGCCACAGGGAGCGCCTTCCCGCTGCCGATGGTCGTCCCCTGTTGCGGTAGCTGTATTCCCTGTGGTACCTGCGAGGAGTCGGCACCAGTAGGTGTCGAGGCCGACGCTGTCTTGGGTGGAGCTACACCGCTGCTGGCTGTCACCGCCGCGTCTTCGCCGCCGCTGGTGTACACGACCCGGCCATTCGAGACGTGGAAGTACTCGACGCTCTCGCTCGTTCGCCCGTTCTACCAGAGAGAGGTGCTATGTTAGATTCCAGCTGACGCTCCTATTGCTATCATAGCAAAAAACACTACGCACCTTCTTCTTGCGGAGCAGCAGCACCATTCCGTGCATGCGCCGTGGGATCTCGCGCCGCCTCTCCTTGGCCAGCACCGGGTACGCGCGCAGCGACGCCGGTGTGTCGACCTGCACCACCGCCGTGGTCTCGCGCGCGAGTGCCTGCTTGACTGCTGATGCGGGAGTCTCTCGCGGGATCAAAGCCGACGCATTGAGCCGAAACACGACTGCACCGATGCGCGGGTCGCAGCGCAACGCCCGCAGCCACGAGAGCACGCGCGCGAGCGGGTACGTCTCCAGCACCACGTTCAGCGAGTCAACCACCACGACATTCGGCCGCGCCGACGAGGCCTCGATTTCGCTCGTGCTGCTGCTACTGAGCACGCTATCGAGCTCGTTCTGGATCTTGATCAGCAGCTCTGGTTGCGAACCGTCTGCGAGTCCGGCTTCCAGCCAGGACCAGTCCGAGGAAAAATGGACGTGCACGAGCTTCTCGGACGCTGTCGTAGCCGCAGTCGCCAGTGCCTGCTCCAGCGTCACCAGCGCGACGCAACGCGTCTTCTTGGAGGCTGTAGTCTGCTTAATTCCAGGCAAAAAATGACAAGTGAGACTTTACTGAAGCTCAGTTGGAGCTGTTCGAATAAGATCCGCACCATATCCACGATTGACGCGAGCACCGCGCGCGAGGCGCCGCTCGCGTGGGCGCCCTCGCGTACCATCACGCACTCACAGCGGTGGGCCGCGCTCCACGCGGAGACGGCGCCCAGCGGCGCCGGCGGCGCGTCCGCCGTCACGCATTTCTGGACGAAATACTCCTCCATGGCACTAGATGATGTTGGTGCCATCCAGTCCAGAAAGGGTACGGATACCCAACGTACCCCGTGCTGAAATGGGTTATTTGAACCGGTCAGAACCAAAAAGCGACCGTAACTCGTAACCCCCTCCAAAACGGATTTAGTAGAACATGGCTACATACAAAAAGCTTCACCGCGCTACTTCTTGCCCTTCTTCTTGGCGCCGCCCTTCTTGCCCTTCTTGTTGGCCTCCTCGGCTTTCCGCTTCTCCTCGCGCTTGGCGTGAAAGAGACGGTACGCGACCTGGATGATCCGCGCGGCCGTGTTCTGCGCCTTGAGCTCCTCCTTGCGGAGCGCCTCGAGCTCCAGCAGGCGCTTGCGCTCCTCCTCCTTCTGCTGGATCGCGGCCATCTCCTCCTGCCAGCGCTTCTGGAAGATCTCGAGCTTCTGCGAGTTCGTGGCCTTCTGGGTCTGCAGCGTCTGCAGCTGCTGTTGCTTGGCCTGGATGTCCTGCTGGTACTTGGTGGTCCACTCGGCGAGCTCCGCAGCGAGCTGGTCCTGCCGCTCCTTGAGGAACGCCACGGTCTCGTCGTGGACACGCGTTTCGGTGTTGCACTTGCTCTGAAGCTCCTTGATCTTCTCCTCCTCCTCCTCGATGAGCTGGTTGTACATGCGCGCCGTACTCGAGCGCTTGGCCTTGGCCTCGCTGCGCGCGTACCGAATGTCGATCTGCGTCTTGGACTTGACCGCGAGTAGCTGCTCCTTGAGCTGCAGGATCGTCGCGCGGTGGTCCGCGACCTCCTTCTGGTGCTCAGTCTTCTCGCGCTGCAACTCGGAGCTCAGGCGCTTGACCTCCTCCACGGCCTCGCGCTCCTTCTTGAGGATCTCGTGGGCCTTTTCCTGCGCGTTCTTGCCGTCCTGCACGTACGCGAGCAGCGTGTCGAACGTGCCGTGCTTTTTGAGCTCGCCCATGGTCTGCGATAGCAGTTCCATGAGCCCCTCGCGCTCCTGCTGGATCTTGAGCAGGTTCCCCGCGAAATTGGGGTTCTCCTTGAGGTTGCGACACAGGCTCTTGGTCGACTCGCGCAGTGCACGACTCACTTCCTGGATCTCGCGCTGGTTCTCCTTGAACTTGGACTTGTTCGCGAGGCCCTATCGACACAGACACGCCAACACGGTGAGAGGAGAGAGCGGAGATCCTAGCGACAAGCGAGCATCTCTTCTACAGACCTTGAGCACCGTGCGTTGCGCGATGAGCTTCTCATACTTGGCCTCGAGCTGCCGCTGGTCCTGGATGATGCGCGAGATCTCCTCGCCCACGATCTGTGAGAGCTCCTCGCGGTGCTGGAGGATGTCGGGCGTGATGCTGCCCAGGAAGCTGAGCTTCTCGAGCGCCTCCTCGAGGACGGCGCACGCGCGGAGCCCCTCCGTGGACGTGAGCTTGTACGCCGCTGCCATCGTCTGTGAGGTACTAGGGCTGGTGCCGCAACTTGCTTTCTTGGCGACACCCCGACACACCAACCCAACACCAATCCAGAAACGGTGCGTCGCTTCGCGGGTTCAAAAATACAAACCGCAGCCTCACCAAATGATATATGCTTTTTCGAGCTTGTATGCAATAAGACGAGATCCAGCTTACTCATGTAGTCTAGATAGAGGAATTGACTTGAACAGGGTATTGTAATTGCAAAACATAAGTGCCGGCAGCAGGGTTCTCACACGTTTGAGAGCGTTTTTACTGCTTCTTGCCCTGCGCGTTGGAGCTGCGGATGGCATTCTCGAGCTCATCCCACTGCTCCGGCGCGACCTCGCCGAACATGTTGAACTCGCCAGAGTTCGCGACGGTCTCGCCGCCGTCAAAGCGGATGATCTCGCCGTTGAGCCAGCTCGCGTAGTCGCTCGTCATGTAGGTCGCGAGGTTCGCGAGCTCGTCGACCTCGCCGAAGCGCTGCAGCGGGTTGTTCGTGCGCAGCTTCTCCTCGAAGGCGCCCGTCGGGTCGAGGCGGTCGAACGCGCCCTTGGTCTTGATCGGGCCGGGCGCGATGCCCACGAAGCGGATGCCGTACTTGCCCCACTCGACCGCGAGCGACTTGATCATGGCCTGCAGGGTCCAGAAGCGTGAGATTGCTGGCTACCTCTCTCAAACGAAAGAGTTCATAGGCGATTACGTACGCTCACGCCGGCCTTCGCGGCCGCCGAGGGCACCACATAGCCCGAGCCAGTCTCGGCGTACGTGGTCGTGATGTTCAGGAAAACGCCGCCATTTTCCTCGCGGATCATGCGCTTGCCGGCGTCCAACGTGACGTTGGCCGTGCCCTTGAGCACAATGTCGACGATCGTACCAAAACCCTTGGCGTTCAGGCGCTCGAAAGGCGAGATAAAGTTACCCGCACTGTCCAACATATACACAACCCCTGCGTTAAAAAAATACCATCCAGCGCACCGTATGGACACCACCACACGTACGCGTTGTTGACGACGATCGACGGCACGCCGGCGGCGGCCTCGAGCTCGTCGAGCGCGGCCTTGACCTGGTCGGCGTCGCGCACGTCGCCCTGGAGCGCGATGACTGCGTTGCCCGTGGCGGCCTCGATCTCCTGCGCCGCGAGCTCCACGACGCCGCGCTTGCGGCTCATGATCGCCACGGTCGCGCCCAGGTCCGAGAGCTTGGTCGCGATGCCGCGGCCGAGCCCCGTGCCGCCGCCCGTGACGAGCGCCACCTTGCCCTTGAACGTGTCCTTGGGGAGCATGGTCTTGGTCACGATGGGCAGGCGCGCGCGGGCGCTGGAGAAGAGGCGGCGGGCGGCAGTCGGGCGCATGGTGGTGGAGAACAGAGCGCGAATCTGGAAATGAACTGCGACAACAACAGTCGCGCTCCGGCGGTCGCACGGCACGAAGGATCTCGTTCGTCGGAGTGGCAATTCCGTCGTGATGATGGTCTTTTGATCCGGAGCTCCTCGTGGATTGAGCCAATCAGCTTGAAGTTGAGTCATCCAAACCGGTGAATACCGGTTAATCCGTATTTACCGGTATATTACCGGTATTATTTGGAGCTTTTCAAGATGTGCGGTTTTTCCACCCAAAAAAGACGCACCTCCTGTCGCCCCATGGAAGTTCCACCGCCGGCATCGGCGTGAGCTGCACGAATCGGCGCCAATTGCTGCTGGTCCCAGAGGGCGCGGTTGACCGAGCAGCAGGTACGATTGGACGCTTCAGTTCTTGTCCGTTCCAACGCGGTGCCGCTCGCTCACGCACGTTGCGTGCTGTGTGTGTTTTACCCCATTAGATGGCGTCGCTCCATCATCCGCGCAACTCTATCGGGCTCGCCAACCTCGTGGACGCGGCGCCGCGGCCGCTCTCGCCCGCGCGCGCGGCGCGACGCAAGCGTCGGTCACTCTTGGCGGCGGGGGGTGCCGCGGCGGCGACGAAAGATGGCGGCGACAGCGTGTCGGCGGCGTCGCCCACAACTGGCGTGGTGGCGCCGACCGCCGCGCCACTGCCTGAGCAAGACGGCGTGAACGACGCTGACCACAGCAATGACGACCACGAAGTCGATGGCAGTGATGACGGCGGCGGTGTGGTGGACGGCGTGGCTGAAGATGTGTATGCAGACGAGCCGAGGACGCCGCGCGGGTCGGCCGTGCTGGCGGTCGCGCTGTTCGACGCGATCGCGAACGACGCATTCTTCGAAGTGATGGCGCGGCTCGGCATCGAGCTGTGCGCGAGCGACGAGGACGCGAAGCGGATACGCGACGCGCGCGCGTGGGCGGCCATCGTCAACGTCAACAGCTTCAAGGACTCGACCCACGGCAAGACGCTGCTCCACGAGGCCTGCAAGCACGCGAGCCTCCACGTGATCAAGTGCCTCCTGTACCACGGCGCGAGCCCGCTCCATCAGTGCGTGATGGGGCGCACGCCGTTCCACGACGTCATCTCGTCGGCCAAGCGCGACCGCGCGCTCGAGGTGATCCAGACGCTGTACGCGTACGAGCCGCGCGGCGTCGCGCTGGTCGACATCAACGGCACGCACATCGTACACCTGGCCGCGATCCACGGCTGCCTCGACGTGATCCAGTGGTGCGCGGCGCGCGCGGATCCGCCCGTCGCGCTCGCGATCACCTCATTCAGCGGACGGAACGCGCTCCACTACGCTGCGTACAACGGCCGGCTCCGCGTGCTCGAGTGGCTCTTGCAAGACGGCGCGGCGCACGCACCGTCAATTGCGTCGCTGGACGTGAACGGCTACTCGGTGCTCCACTACGCAGCCATGGGCGGCCACCTGGACGTCTGCAAGTGGCTAGTGTACCATGCACCATCTCGGCGCGACCTCAACATCGTTGGCACAAACAGCGGCGGCAGTACGGCGCTCGATCTCGCGAAGCAACCGGAGCTGCAAGCGTTTTTCGAGGAGGTCTCGCAGGTGCCCGACGCGCCCAGCAACATCGAGTGTATCGGCACGGACAGCTCGTCCATGGGGATCACGTGGAAGTTCGAGTCGACGATTGAAGATCCGCACTTGCGTGAGGAACTCGCGCCCAAGTGGTTCGAGATTGAGTACTGTAAGAAGCCGACTGGGTTGCGGCGAGCAAGCGCCATGTTGTCGATGCTCATGATCGTGCCTTCGGAGACCGCGAGCGCCGCCGCCATCTCGGCGTCGTCGTACCTGCTCGACTGGGACACGCTCGACGTATTCATCCAGCCAGAATCCACTGAGCACTGGCTCACAGGACTGGAAAGCGACTGCGAGTACCTGGTACGGATGCGCACGCTGAACCGCAATGGCTACAGCGAGTACTCGGTGCCCAGCCTCAGCGGGGAGTTCAAGACGATAGTGTCGACGGCAAGTGCCAGTGGAAGCGCTCGCAAGACGTCGCTATTCGACTTACTGACGCCGTCGCCTCCTCGCCGCTTGGAAATGGCGTTCATCGGAACGCTGGACCTAGAGCTTCTGGAGGCGCGACGACTGCTTCACTGTTCTTCTGTGCCGCTTTCACAGCACCGCAAGACACGTCAAGGCGCTGCGGACCAGGGCAGGTTCTTTGGGGTCGTCATACTGCAGTTACCGGTTGAAGACGAAGGCGACACGCCTCCGAGACGAAGGGCATCCCTTTCACTGTTCAGGTCGGATCGAGAGACCAGCAACACGGGAGCGCAATCGTCGGATGCCATTCCGCCGCGATGCCTCTATCGGATGCGTACGGAAGTCGCGTCAGTGCAGCAGGATTTGCTGCTCGCAGGCAGTTTGAACGCGTTTCGCCACCCGCAGTTCGACCTGCAGACCAAGCTGCGTGTCCCGGACGCACTTGAAGCGGAGTTGATCTTGGAGATCCATCATGAGACACCTTCCGCACAAGCAACTGTTATCGGCGTGGCGCGAATTCCCCTAGTGGAACTGATCCGTGGGTTTCCGGCCAAGATGCAGTGGCTGACGCTTCATCACGAACACAATGGCACGGTGACGAGTGACTGCGATGACACCCACGGTGAGCTGCTCATTCGCTCGCTCTTTCGCGCCGAAGGGGTCACGTGCCTGTCCCATCCTACCAAGCCTGATCTCATGTGCTCCACAGCAGAGGAGCTGCTAGATGCCGGTGACGGGCCGAGTGCAGTCACGAGTTCTGCGACCTTCGTCTCGTCATTGTCATCGTCGGTGACAAACTCGCCAACAAGCGTTACGAGTGCCAGCCCCGAGCCGAGCCCCACGGCCCAACTCAAGACCCCGACTGAATCCATCAAGTACGACGCCCTCGGGTTCCGCATTTGGCCCACGCACGAGGTTCCACTGCTTCGCACCTATGAATACTACCGATTACACCAGCAAACGGTGGCACAGCAACAAGAGGCGTTGTGGTTACGTTACCATCGTGAGATGACCAACACTGGCGAGAGTGATTCAATGATGCATCTTCCGTCCACCACCTCACTTGTGGATGTGCTACTTGGTGACGAAGACGTGGACTCAATATACGAGTCAACAGCACGTCAGACCGATAGCCGCTTGCGGCGGCTCGTGTGGAATGGCATTCCTCCGTCCAGTCGAGGAGAACTTTACATGCAGATGAGTGGCGCGTCAAAGAAACGACGTGCCGCTGGCGACGGATACTATCGGCAGCAGCTCAAGCGTGCGATCGCGCTCAAGACTGGCGGGGAGTGCGATACGAGCGGCGAGCCTCGCGATGCCACAAAGTTTGACATCGCCTGCAAACAGATCCAAGTGGATCTAAAGCGCACGTTCGCTGGGAATCAGTCGTGGATCAACTCTGAAGACGGCGAGGCGGCGTTGGAGCGGGTGCTGCTGGCGTACGCGATCCACAACGAGCGAATCGGCTACTGTCAGTCCATGAGCTTTATCGCTGGGCGTCTGCTGTGTATGCTCCATGATATTCAGGACAAAGCAGGCCGAGCCGACTACTCCTTGGAGACAGTGGAGGAGCAAGTCTTTTGGCTGATCGCGGCGCTCTGCGAGGATTACTTCCCAACCAATTACACCAAGGGCATGGAAGGGCTCCACGTCGATGGTTTGGTGCTTGAAAAGCTGATCCAGCGACGGCTACCCAAGGTGACGCGCCATTTCCAAGTGGTGCTTCAAAACCCGCCGCAGATGGGACTGCTCCTGGTAACAGGCTGGCTGCTGCCAGCGTTTTGTGCGGTTTTTCCTAGTGAAACAAGCGCGAGACTGCTCGACGTGCTGCTGTATGAAGGCTCGAGTGTCGTGTTCGCGTTGATTCTTACGTTTTTGCGCATGGCGCAGCCGCAGATGATCCACGAGACCAAGGACTACATGCAGCTCTTCCGACTGCTCAAAGAGCGCGACCAGCGTCTTCACGACACGGCGCTGCTCATGGAGATCGCGTTGGACGAGCATTTGCTACTGGAAGGTGAGGTTCCGACGCTTCGTCAGCAGTGCCAGCAGGAATACGAAAAGTATCGTCGGTCACAAGAGCTGGCTCAGTTGCAGCAGCAGCACGAGCTCCAACGAAGGCGAAGCCGCGTGCCAACGACGACCACATATTTCTGATGAGCGTTACTTTATTTATTCGACGTCAAACAACTCCGTCTACTGCAGCGCCTTGAACACGGAATCGATCAGATGCTGCGTCGCGAGGCCGCACATCAGAGTGGATGCGGAGCCCAACTCGATCTCGCTCGCAGGCGACAATCAAGGCAAACTTGATGAACGCGATCGGTACCTTCGTGAGGTTCACGAGTGGCCCCACTGGAGCGCCGTTCACGGCACTCAGCTGCGCGATCGGAATCAAGACCGCCGCAAGCATCGCCAGGCCGGCAGCTCCCACCACGATCGCAAACTGGAACATGACGTCACGACTCGCGATGCACGGGATCGCGACGCCACACGCTGCGATTGTAAGCGTGAAGGCAACCAGAGCCGTGCGAACGTCGCGGACGAAGCTCGAATCCGCGCCTACTGTTACGGCCATGCCTGTTAGAGAGAGTGTTCGTACCGTCGTCAACTCGACAGTAGTGTCCAGGCAAGACGTACCGAAGGGAGTTGCGTTTGCGGTCATCGCGGATGGCGTCGGTCAGAATGGGGAAAATGCGGGGGGCCAACGTTGAGGTCTGCGGCAAAAGCGCGAATGACAGCTACGACGAACTGGTCGAGCTGGCGCAGTTCTGGCGCCTGGCATGCCCATACAGAACTGAGGTTGATGTGGTCGAAACCAGAGCGCTGTCTCTCACGGAAGTCTGGCGTTCTCTCGCGAGCTTCTCTTTCTGCTTTCGGATGAGGAAAATTTTTCTTTTCTCTTAGCCGTAGCATCAAGAGCGACATGATAGAACACACCAACCATGATCCGCCAGGAAACACGAAGCAGCGCGGGAAAATGGCAGCGGCGGCGTCAACGCCACCGCGATCCCGTGGCTCGCAGAAGCACTCCTTGGCGGCGGAATGGGTCCTCAAAAAATGTAGCCATCACTTTTCTCCTTAGGTTCGGGTTACACTTTGCCCTCAGGGGTTACTCGCTCTTTGTCTCTCACCGAATGCGTACTTAGTGATTCATGGAATCTGTGTTTACGAACTTAGTGGGGGTCAACTGTCCACGGCTGCCACGTGAATGCGACTCCCGAGTTCTCGCTCGTGAATGCGAAGCGGCCTCGCGACAGAGAGTGGACGTCTCGGAGTCTTAGGATCGATCCGCAACCGGCACGTCCCCTCCTCCGCTCTCCTCCCCTCCTCCTTCTCCTCCGCCCTCCATTGAACGAGAGTTCCACTTCTCAATTAGCTGAGACCTTCGCTACTCCCAACCTCTCGTCATCGCCACGCACGCCACGATGCTCAAGGAAGAGGACCCGATGATCGAGCTGATCCGCGAGTGGATCATCCACCCGCTGGACCTGTCCGCGGGCATCCAGCTCGGCGTGCTGGACGTGTTCCGCATCGTGCAGGACATGATCGCGCAGCACGTCGTGGCGCCGAGCGACTCGGGGCTGCGCAAGCTGCTGCCGCGCGTGAACCGCATGTTCCTGCCGCTGGACCTCGTGCGCGCGGCGCAGGAGTACGACGAACGCAAGCACCTGCTCGCGCGCAAGCGCGTGCCGCCGACGTTCAAAGAGGTGCGCCACATCCTCAACCTCGCGACGGTCAACGCGATCGCGAGCAAGCTCAAGCTCGTGACGTTCGACGCCGACGACACGATCTACGAGGACGGCGGCACGATCTCGGCCACCTCGGGCATGGTCACGGTCATCGTCGAGCTGCTGCGCCGCGGCGTTGTGGTCTCGCTGGTCACGGCCGCCGGCTACCCGGGCAAACCGGAGCGCTACGAGCAGCGCCTGCGCGGCATCTTGGACGCGCTCGAGGCGTGCACCAAGGAAGAGCGCGCGCGCTTCCTGGTCATGGGCGGCGAGTGCAACTACCTGCTCGAGACGTACACCAAGGGTGAGGACGCCAAGGTCTTTCTGCGTGAGATCGACGGCAAGCTCTGGAAGGACGGCCGCGGCGTGCGCTGGCACGAGCAGGACATCACCGAGCTGCTGGACATCGCCGAGAAGACGCTGAAGGAGACCACGCAGCTGCTCCACATGGAGGCGCAGATCCTGCGCAAGGAGCGCGCGATCGGCATCGTGAACACCACGAGCAAGCGATACAACTACGAGGACCTCGAGGAGATCTGCCTCACGCTGCAGCACGAGCTCAAGGACTGCAAAGTGCCGTTCTGCGCGTTCAACGGCGGCAAC
The DNA here is from genome assembly GCA_027475725.1 of Pythium rhizo-oryzae. NCBI lineage: Eukaryota > Oomycota > Peronosporomycetes > Pythiales > Pythiaceae > Pythium > Pythium rhizo-oryzae. The sequence goes on along the minus strand of JAMFLL010001242.1, from coordinate 4,794 downwards.
GACGTCTGGGTCGACGTTGGCAACAAGGCGCTGGGCATCCAGGCGCTCCAGAAGTACGTCTTCCGCTTCCTCCCCTCGCACCTCCAAGGCCAGGAGCTGGTACGTTCGCAGTGTTTCGTGGAATATGCAGAGCGGCATCTCATGGTTCTGTTGTTGTGTAAATAGACGCGCATCCAGGGCATGGAGTGTCTCCACGTGGGCGACCGCTTCACGCGCACGGGCAATGACACGCGCTCGCGCGACGCCGCGACCACCGTGTGGGTCTCGGACCCGAGCGAGACCATCTACATCATGAACAAGCTGCTCGAAGTGATCGACGCCGAGCGCGTCGCGCACGTGCGTCGCCCCTCGGAGTCGCGCGAGGTCGGCGAAGCGGAGCTCGAGGCGCAGGTCGAGGCCGCGATCCAGGCCGCGACCGAGGAGACGTTACTCAAGAAGGAGAACGACCAGACCGCGTCGTGAAGCGAGATCCCTTGAAACGAAATGTGCACCAAACTGAGATGAATCCGCCGCGTGGGAGATGTTCTTTCTGTTCTTTCGCTTGGTTTTTGGAGGGTACCCAGCGGTTCTCTTTCAAACGTGGCGCGTGTGACGTGGGTGCTCTTGTCATCAATCAACACATCCGGTTCGCGGCGCCGTTCCTCTCCGCTTCAACGCGCGATCCTCGCATCCGGCAGGCCGTCGGGAAACTCGGGTCATCCGTGTGGGAGCGCATGGGTACACAGCGTCACTCAAACGGGGGAGCTGCTCGCTCCCAAATAAGAACCGCTGAACTCTTTTTCGCGAAGTGAGCCAGAAAGAGTGACATGAACCGGCTTTTTTTCCAAACGCCCACATGACAAAGGCCTGGCCGCAAAGCGCCGCGACCATCTGGTATCTCGCGTCCTGTTCAACAGCACTGTGCCACAGTGCTGTTGAACAGGACCCCCCACAGTCTGTGGGGGGTCCTGGCTCACCCGTCTCCCTCTGTGGCGGCGCCGCCTGGGTGGGAGGAGCGGCCCCAGATGGGATCGCCGCACATTCCGCGCGGCGCGCGGCGCCAGCGCCACGCACGACACGAAAGCCTTGAAGGCGGCTGGCGGCCACCCGGGTGCGTGACGGACGCGCCTCTCCCGTGGGCGGACTCTGTGGGCCTGTCAGTCTTTTTGTCTTCGCCGCGGCGAGGTTCGATCCACTTCTCGAAGAGGGCTCGTGGGAGCAAGAGCACGAAGTGTCAAGAGATAACATAATGCGCGCGCGCGGGCTGGTGGTGGCGGCGGCGGCCGTGGCGCTGATGGCGGGAAGCGTGGCCGAGGCGCGCTCGGCGCTGCGCGGGCTCGCGGTCGCGCACGGCTCGGAG
>JAMFLL010001241.1:0-18367 GCA_027475725.1 Pythium rhizo-oryzae | reverse complement strand
TGCGACTACCGATCTCAACGAGATCCTCTCGTCGCGCTGCGGCAGAACCTGCCGTCGGCGTCCTCGTGGGCTAGAAGGTCGTGGAGGTCGGGAACGCGCTGTCGGGCTCAAGCTCCTGTTCGGTGGCCAAGCCCAGCGTGGACGGCAGCAAGCGGCTCCTGGAGAAGGCGATCCCGCTGCACTTGTTCGGCATCTCGGGCTCCAGCCGCGCCGGGTGCATGAGGACGACAGCATGGTGGACAAGTCGGTGGCTCACACGCACATCCACGAGCACGAAGTGAGCCACCGTCCCATCACGGTACGTCCGCTGTTCATGGCGCGTGTGCGTGTGCGGAGGAGCTCTTCCACGTGTTGTAGGCCGACGAGGCGCTGGTACATGCGCTGGTGCTGGTGCAGGTCCAGGTCCAGTTCACGCCGTCCCATCTTCCCGCTCATCAGCGCGGCGCCAAGGACAACGCCCATCAGCACGAGATGGCGGTCGGGCCGGCGGCGTCCAGACTTCCAGGCTTCCAGGCTTCCAGAATTCGTTTCCTGACTTCGACGTGCGCACGCATACAGGAAACGCACCCACAGCCGCCTCTGCGGCACAGACCGTCCCTTGGTCACTGGATCGAGGGAATCCAGCACCAAGCGTAGGCCACTGTTTGTTTGGGCCGGCTCTCCCCGCAGTCCCCCCACGAGGTCACTAACGCAAACCACCATGGTGGGCCGCCGTCGCGTTCTCGCGCTCGCGCTCGCCCGGCGAGCAATCTTGGTGCTGGCAAGGTCACAGGCCAGTACAGCGTACGGGCGTTGCTACTTCGAGCTCGACTGTGTGAGAAGCTCCACGACGTTGATGTCGCCTCAGGTGACGACGCCTCCCGGAGAAACGCCTCAGCGCGCAGCCCACGTTGTCATCCGCGAGCGATGAGTTGACGAGAGGTATCTCAAGGAGTGACGGAACCAGCTTGACAAACTTCGTGTGCAGCGGTGGCAGCAACGGCGGAGGTGGCACGGGTAGTGTTGGCGGCGCGTGCGGTCTCCTTAATAGCTTTGCGGGAAGACAGTCCCGTCCGCGGTGTCGGGCTCTCCCAACTTGTCCTCGCACACCGCATGCAATGTGAACGTGGTCGGTGCTGAAGTGAGAGTCGTCAAGTGCACGATCGAAAACGTCTGGGAGGATCTCGCCGCGAACCGCATCGGCGCGTTAGGCGCGCTGCTGGCTCTTCACGCCAAGGATCTAAACGTGGGCCACGACCACGTCCTCACACAGGAGTTTGGTGCTGATCAAGTGTCCAGGACGCCGCGGACGTTGATGCATCCGGTTTCTTGGAGCACGAGATCTACACTTGTGAAGGTTCCACCGCCACCGGCCCTCTCGACTTGGCGTCCATTCCTGTGACTGGAGGAAAAACAAAGAAGGAGAGAAGACACCAGACACAATCCAATCCGCAACGAACGCAAGAAAACGAGTTGGGTGTCGATTGGTTAGTAGGGTGGGTCATGCACGAAGAGTTTGAAAAGTCGGCACGAGATGCGGCTGCGGCATCTTCACTGGCTCAAGCTGAGGCGTTGGTAGCGACGATTTGGTCCTTGGTGACCTCGTGCGTCTCACGTGGACGCTTGACGCCACCGCTGGGCGTGGTCTGAATTGCTTGGCGCACTTGATTCGTCTTCGGAAAGGCTGCGGGAACACGAGTAGCATCCACGACGTCGTCAGTCAGCGCCTCGGCGTGAATTGTTTTGGCGCCGGTGAGATGTGACACTGTGCCATTAGTGGAGGAAAAGAAAAACTCACCTGCGTGGATAAACTCACCTGTGTTGATGCCGGCGGCGGCTGTGGTCGTCGACTTCTTCAGCTTCTTGAGCGCAACCATTGCCGCGACCATCAGCTCCTTGTCGACAATCATTTCGTTCAAGTCGGCAATCATGCCGGTCATGAAATCGATTCGCATCTTCTTCTTGTTGAGTCGGCCGTTCTTCAAGTCACCCTCTCGCTCGCTCATCTGACCCTTGTCGGCGCTCAACTCGTTTAAGTCGGAGATCATATCGGTTACGAATTCCATACGCTTCCCTTTCTTGGTGAACCGGGCGTTCTTCAGGTCGCAAACCTCGGCCTCCAGCGCCGTGATCGAGGTGCTAAGCTCTCTCTCGTCGAGCACGTCCAGCTCCGTGTCGTCGACGTTCATTTCCATTCTAGTGCGCTTACGCTTCTCAAGAAACTGGCGGCTTCGATCGGTTCGAGCGCTCTTGGCAGACGCTGCTATGGTGCCGGGGGAGGGCGAGTGGGGGTTGGTGCTCGTGACAGGCACCATCATCACGGACTCGGGCGCACGTGAGGTCGTCGTGTACGTCGCGTCGTGCAGCGGCGGTGAGCTCTCCTCTGCGTTCTCCTCGACGGTCTCATCTAGCTGCAGCTGCGAGCAACTCCAGCGCGAAATCGGCGACATGCCATCCGTCGTGGTGGTCATCGTCGTGGGCGTCTTTGTGGGCCGCTCGGGCGACGGCAGCTGCGGTGTCGACTTCTCTTCGCCCCCTTGCTTCGGTGGTGGCGACTTGTTGTATGACGGTTCCGACAAGGCGTCCTCGGCGCGCTTCTCACTCGGCGTCGAATAGCACAACGCGAGCGACGATGTCTCGACCTTGGACTCGGGCTTGCCGGGCGTTGACGGGTTCGACCCGTGCGACGGCATCTCGTCGACGGCGAACGTCTCGTCGTGCGGCGAGTGAAGCACAGGAAACGGCAAGTAGTCGTCGGGCTGGTACTTGGACTGGGCTTTGTCTGGCGGCGACTCGTACAACGCGACTGACGAGTGATCGTCCTTTGCGTCGGCCTTGACGGGCGGCGGCTCGCTTGACACGACTGACGAGTGATCGTCCTTTGCGTCGGCCTTGACGGGCGGCGACTCGTTTGACGCGACTGACGAGTGATCGTCCTTTGCGTCGGCCTTGACGGGCGGCGACTCGCTTGACACGACGGACGAGTGATCGTCCTTTGCATCGGCCTTGACGGGCGGCGGCTCGTTTGACGCGCGGAACGACGCGAGTTCCAGCGAGGCCGCCGAAAACAACAGTGAAATCGGCGAGACGTCGTCCGTTGTGCCCAGTGCCCCTGGCGGCAACACCTTTGCGCCGGGCGACGGTGTCGCCGTACACGACGACGCCCGCGACGACCGCGTCGACGGCGTGGACGCGATCGACGGCGGTGACGGATTGTCGCGCTTGCGTGTGAACGCGCTCGGCAGCGGCGTGTGCTGGGCGGCCGGGGGGCCACCGGAAGATGGCGCGCTTGTGCTCTTGCGGGGGGCTCTCCGACATGACGTAGTCCTCGATCTCGTCCATGGTGATGGCGCGGAGGCGGAGGTTGTCGTAGCGCGAGATGCGTGTGGGCGGAGCGAGGTTTCCGAATGGGCGAGGTTTCCCTTTGCCGCCACTTTGCCCGCCCCAACTTTTTTGCCAAGAGAGTGATTGTCATCAGCGTTGAAGTCCCCGTAAAAAACCTCGTGGAGGCCACTCAAGTTGGTGAGGTTTAACCGTGTTGCCCTGCCGAACTCTGCTTGGCGTTGATGGCGCAGCGGTGGCGGTTGAACGTCGACGATCTCCAGTGTCCGCGGCGCGCGCGACTCCTCGATGCGACGGAGCTCTCTAGCGGCATGGAAAGAGCGGGTCAACCGCTACACGCTCGTGTCGTTCGCACCGCCATAACCTCACGGGAAGCGGCACAAATTCGCGTTTCAAACACCCACTGGATATGCTCTTCCGTCGGAAAAGCTCGTGTTTGGTCGCCGCGACGCATCATGCCGAAGAAGGCCTCGGCAGCCCAGCACTCGAAGAACGGCGCGCGCACCGACGCCGTGAAGCAGCGGCTCGTGGAGGAGAAACCTTACTCGGCGGTGCTGCTGTACTTCACGGAGGCGCTCATCGTTCGACGGCGACTCTGTTGGCCGCGCGTTGTGCTGGGAGCGTTCGTGACGACCTCGGTCTCCACATGTACGGTCTTGCTGCTTTCTCGTGGTATATGCAAATGGGATAGGTGTTCTGACTACGTTTTTGGTTACCAGGCTACTTTGCGTACGACTTGTGGATTTCGTGCTCAACCGACTGTACATCAATGCGCCGGGCATCGTCGCGCACCACGTCGTGATCCTGATCTGCTACATCTCGGTGCTGGCCAAGACCGCGGGCGTGCCAGTGCTGTCGCTCGCACTCATCTGCGAACTGCACTCGGCGTCCATGCACCTGCTCAAGGCCAGGCGCACTTCACTCAGACGCTCTACTTCGTCATGGCGTTTGGGGGCATGCTCTTCATCGACGCGCTCAACGTGCAGCTCTTCTTCCAGGTGAACGGCGCGTACCAAAAGGACCGTGCGCGCAAGTCCTCGACCAAGCAGGCGTAGATGTGAACCTCGCGAGCGGCAGGCACCGCTGCAGCATCATAGACTTCCTTGTTTCATTTTTTGAACCCATGTTGTGAGCTGGTCGGGTAGGCCCCCATGGCATGTGGGCCACAGTACAATGTGGTACTCTTGGTGGGTCCACCTCAATGGCCGATTTTCTCACATTGAAGAACACACTCACAAAGAAGAACAGCTCCCAGCAACTCCCGCGAGAATGCAGCACAAGAAGCTCATGCGGTCGCTCGCGGGCGGCAGCGGCGTCCACAGCCATAGCGGCCGCCGCAGCCGAAACGCCACCACCAAGAGCTACGAAGAGACCAAGCGCGCGAGCGGCGACGAGTGGTGCTCGGCCGAGGAGCTCGAGGCCGCGCGCGAGGCGCGGCCTCGCGTACCTTGAGGAGCAGCAGCAGCACGCGCCGGCGCCGCGAGTCAAGCTGCGCGACGCCGTTGCGATCGTCAAGAGCAATAAGCGCAACGACAAGCTGTGCGGCATCGCGCTCCCGGACGGTGCGGCAGCGCTGGATCTCTAGAGGATGCATTAAAATGGGTTGAGAACTGGTCTCTCACAAAGCCATGTGATGCACTGGCGAATAGACCTGATCGCGAGCGGCTTCGAGCCCAAGGAGTGCCTGTACTGGCTCGCGCTCACAACTTATTCGCTAGACGAGTACCGCTCGAACCGCGCGCGCTTGCGCTCTACCAGTGGATCAAGGACGTGACCGCGAACGGTAACCGCGCGGTCAATGCGGCGCTCGCAAAAGGGTCCACTTTACCAACCAGTTCCCTGGATCAATAGGCCAAATGATGGCCATCGGCCTCGTATGCGCCGTGCAGGCAGCCAAAATGAAGTCATTTACCGCGATTCTTTGGTCTCCACCTCCCTTGCTACATCCATCCAAGGCGTCACCGTACTGCCCATGGAGTTACGACTGTGCATTCGAATGCAACAACAGAGAACGAATAAAGCCAGGAAAAAAAAACGTTCCCATTCCCTCTCTACGCGGCATCGCACGAGAACGCGCTTACTTCTTCACGACCTTCTTGCAGCCCTTGCCGCCGACGATCTTGAGGCACTTGGTGCTCGGGTAAATCGACATGATGTTGACCATGACGGCCCACGAGAGCGAGAAGATGAGGTAGAACAGCGTGAGCGCGCCGAGGTACTTGTTCTTGCCGCCCTTGGCCTTGAGCTCCTGGGTCTCCTTCTTCTGCGGCGGGAGCAGCGGCAGGAACGCGAGACCGAAGATCTTGGAGCAATACATGATCAGGTAGACGTAGGTGACGTCCCAGCGCACCTCGGTCGAATCTTCGTTGATGTCCGTGCTCGTAACCTTGAAGTTGGCATCGACGTTCTTGGTGATGGTGCTGCGAACGTGCTCGAGAGGTTGGACGTGGTGGTGAGCAGACCGTACACAGCGCCCTCGTTGCCCTCGCCAGCGAGCTCGACCACGACGTAGGTGGCGACAATGAAGCTGATGCCCGACGGGATTTGTCGAGTATCGGCGGACCGAGGCAGGCCCACCGGCTGCGGATGACGTGCCAGGTCGTGAGGAACACGACGAATGAGTCGATCGCGATCACCGCAAACAGCGTGATCGCGTGCATCCACCGCCAGTTCCAACCGAGGCCCTTCTTCATGGTGAAGTAGAGCACCAACGAGTAGATGACCGTGCCAGTGACCATCGCGCCTTGAGGCGTCCATAGCGGCTGTAGCGGCTGGGAATGCGGTTTCCAACTCGGCCAGTACGGCTGATCCAAGCGCGCTAACCTTCACGATCAGTCTCAACGTTGACGTCTCACAGAATGGCCAGCGGCTCCGCACGACGACCCACGCGCTACGTGTCGACACAACCGCAGACAATGATGCTGCAGCGCAAGTTTAGTTATATCGAGCTGCACCTACACACTCGAGTCTTTCGCACGGATGACTGTGCTGATACTGTCGGTGTCGGGCCGACAGTCTTCAATGTCAGAATAAGGAATACACGCGATCTCCATATCGGCGAGCCGTGGGTTTCATCCTCCTCTTGCAGGATTCGTACTCGCGGACGCGTTCACCATGCTCAAGATCAGATGCAACAACAGCAGTTGCTCTGCAGGACGCCAGGGTTGCCGATCTCGCCCCCGTGAACGCACGATGACGCCGACGACGCGACTTTTGCCTCAGTGCACTCCATCCCTGTCCCATAAAATCGTCCCGTCGGCATACCGCCAACCGTTCCTTCGCCAGCCCGGCGTTCATTTCTCCATCGACCGTTTTCAAGACCATGCTGACGCTGAGAAGACCGAGGCCGCAGCTGCAGCTACCCGTGGAGCGTGGGGGCGCGCGATGGAAGTGCCGGTGTTCGACAACCAGGCCGAAGGGAGGAAGAAGCCTCGGATGTTGGGCGAGAGCAGGTGGGCACGCGACGGTGGCTCGATGCGCGCGGTGACGCACTGTCTCGGTTGGTTCATTCCTTTTGAGGCAGAAACAGTTCCGTGCGTCGTCGGCCGCCGCCGTTGTGACGACACAGCGATTGCGCGCATCCGACTGTGGACCCGATCGACGGCTTGGTGTGGACTACCGCACCAACACCACGAGCGTGTGCTGCGCAGATGTGTGCCGATCAAGTCGCTGCTGCAGTTTGCCCCCAAGAACCAGAGGTCGAATGCGACGAGTGCGACGACAAGACCCACCAGTACCACTCATTGCGCGACTACATGCCCGCGAAGCGTAGCCAGGGGCGGCGTGGTCGACCCGAGATGATCTAGTGATAGTGTCATTGATAGGCGCCGCCTGGGCCCAGTACGACTGGATGGGCGAGCCGCACACGGTCGAGAGCTTGTCAAAGATGCCCGAGAAGAAGCGGTACGCGATGACCTGGTACATCGCGCGCGACTGCACCAAGTCCCAGAACTCGGATATGTAGTTCTTGAAGTTGACACCCGGGTGCTTCTCCTCCTTGATGAAGAACCATGTGCGCGGGATCACGGGCACGCACACAAGCGTGAGGATGAGCATGAGCTGCGGGAACGTGAGCGAGAATGAGAAGTCACCGCCGTAGTCCTCGCTGTTGAAGAAGAAGCCCGTGAGGCAGTACGAGATGCCGATGAACACCTCACGCACGAGGTAGATCGTGGTCTGCGTCGTGCCTCGCACGGCCTCAGGCTCACACTGCGCTAGCTCGACGACCATGCCGTCGGCGGCCACGTCGGCGCCGACGTAGCCCACGGCCGCGAGCATCATGAAGATGATGAGGTTGCCACCGCGGTCCGGCGCGTCCTTGTTGATCTTCAGCCAGTCTTCCGGCGTGTAAGCAGATGGCTTCTTCTGCTTGAGCGCGGGGTCGAGGTAGTACGGCTTCCCGATGCTGGAGCAGGCCATGATGAGCAACATGAGCGCGCACAGAGACCAGCCGATGATCATGAACGGGCGGCGGCGGTAGCCAAAGATCGGGAAGCAGTCCGTGATGAAACCGTAGAAGACCTTGAAGGACCAAGGCAGCGTGAGCAGCACGTTGGCCGACACGATCTGCGTGCCGTCCATGTTTAGGTAGTTCTGGAGCACTGGGTACACGGTCGTGGGCAGCGTGCCGTAAATCATACCGACCCCGACGTACTGCGCGGCCACGCCGAAGCAGTCGCGCGTCCAGAGCGACGGGCGGCCGACCGCCCGCAGCGCGCCGCCTTCGAGCTCGTCGAAGCCGGGCGTTTTGGCGTCGGCTTAACCCTCCGGGGCCTTGTTGGTCGACGACACGTACGACAAACGCTCGGCGATGTCTAGGTGGTTGCGGGGCGTCGTCATGGGTCCTCTTTCGCTCTTGCTGGCGGCTTGGTTGGCTTGCTTGAGGACTGGTCCGCAGATTGGAGAATGAGAACGAAATGGAACGCGCGTTGAGGGCGCTCTCTCCTAGCGCTCCGCCAACGATTGAGAGAGAGGGCCCTCTCCCCTCGACTCGGGTTGACCCCACTCCACACATCGACGCAGCGTGGACGACGCTGCCCCGGGACGCGGGAACCTGGGTTCATGAACAACGACGTCTTGAGGGGCTTCTTGAGGCTCCACCCGGCCTACTTGGACGCTCCAACCACTGCATGGCAACTACTTGGAAAGCTTACGAGCAAAAAAGGAGCGTGAAGCCCAAATGGGGTGTCTGTTGACAGGATACGAATCATGCCAATCGAGCACCAGTGGCAGCCGAACCGATTCGTTCATCCGAAAAGACCTGAAGTGCAAGGTTCGTCCCATCATTTTGGGTGAACGAAACGGTGCGCCTGTGTCATGCGCACGCATCCGTAGAGGTGCACTGTACACACAAGCAGAGCCTGACAGCCAGGCTGACTCAGCGTGGCTCTCTGACAGGTTCGTTGAGAACGATGAACCCACGCCTGCAGACGTCCCACGTTCTTCGTTTACACAGCTCCCTCCCGTGAGACTGAACACGCGGCTCGGTGCTCACAGTCTGATACAGGGCACTGGCCCTGCTCAGTTTCGCCCAACTGGGTCGTGGAGCGAAATCACGCATGTCTCGCGTTACTCCACTACGTCACAAGCGATCGATCGAGTGGGGGTCCTGTGTGAGAGGATGGTTATTGGGTCTGGACGCGCCAGGCTCCCGATTCCGAGCTAACGGAAAAGATGCTACCGGTATAAAAAGCATAACAGCATCAACCGGTCACGGACGAAGTCTCAAATCTGTGCGAAATCTTCGTCTCATTCACTCGAATGCAATGCGCGACAGGGAGGGCAGAGTCGATTGCGAAGGTGCTGACGTGCACAGCTCTCTGCGTGCCAATGAAGCGCTCGGGTCGTTCATACCCACTAAACTCGTGTCCCGGCAAGAGTTTGTTCATCCACAATAGCCGTGAAGCCAGGCACCCCGGGCTCGGGAACGGAGACCAGGTTCTTGATGTTGGAAGAGTGGGCTTCAGCGGAGGTTGTTGTGGATGAAAGGGCAAGACGCGGCCTGGCTTCCGCATTGTGGGTGAAACGCGAGGCGAAGTAGTGCGCTTGATTTGGTGGCGTTGCTGTGCGTAAAGCACGGGCCCCTCCGAGTGGAGGGAACCGCGGAAGGGGTCCACTTCGGGAGACGTCCATGGACAGACTTGGAGCCATTGGACAGAGCGAGGTTGATTCAAGCGGCTGGCGTTCGTCTTATCATGGAGCCACGTCCGGATTCCAGACGTGGCTCAAAAGCCTCTGGATCGGGGCCTCCCGGACAGTGGCACGCGTTGTGGATGAAAGCGGGGGCGTGGCACTGCAACGCACGAGCCAGAGGCAGCTCACGCCGGTGTGCTTGAAGAGAGGTAGTAGAGTACTATCTTTGGAGATCCTACGTCGTGGTACTAAATCAAGGTGTCTAAAATAGGCCCGTTCCCGCTCTCGTTTTGAAATTCCAGAGTGAAAGAACGCCCCAAAGGCGCGGGAAAACTTCGCGAGCGGCAACGCGATGGCCGCGCTCTGGGGGCGGCGCCGCCCGGGCGGCATCTGCGGCTCGCCCGTCTCGTCTTCCGCCTCTTCCGACGACGACGACGATGTCGGCGGACGGGGCGACGTCTTCGCTTACGACGATGACGACGACGACGACGACGGTGCCAACGTTGGCGGTGGGAAACAGCCGCCAAGTCGGAAGAAGCCGGCCAAGACGGCGGCGTTCGCGGCGAGCAAGACGGCGAAGGCGGTGGCGACGTCTGTCGTCGCGCGCAAGCGGCGCCGCGACCCCGAGAAGCGCAGCGCCGTCGACGCCGCGTTGCCGCCGCCGGCGAAGAAGGCGCCGCGCGTGGTCGGCAAGAAGGAGCTCGTGCGCGCGGCGCCGCAGCGCTTCGTCGAGTACCTCGCGGACCAGCTCGCGCCGGCCGCGCAGGCGCAGTTGCGCGAAGCATTTGGCGCCGGTCAGGGCGTCATGATCAAGCCGCCGGCCGCGTGGAGCGAAGTGCGCGAGCGCCGCGAGTTTATCGAGTGGGCGACCAAGCTGGGCTTCATCGCGTCCACGGTGCACCGCCAGCTGTACCGCATCTCGAGCCTCAATGTAGAGATCGTGCTGGAAGAACTGCGCACGCGCGTGCACGTCCCCTCTGATCGGTACGTATCCATGGTGGGCTCTCTCGGAGTTGTACTGGGTGCTGACATTGTTTCTTTCGTTGTGTTTAGTCCTCCTCTTCCCCTCCACAACGACGTCTCGATGACGTACGAGGTAGATGCTGAACCAGACGCTGAGGTAGCTGAGTCTGTCGCGAACAAGCCGGATGGTATCTCCAAACCTGCCAGCTCCAGGAAAGAGGAAGCCGCGAGTCTCCAAACCGTGAAAGATCTTTTCGAGCGTCTGGACCAGGAACGACTGGAGATGCTGTCGGTGTCCGAGCACGACCGCCTTTTGTCTACTATCCGGCACGAAGAGATCGCAAATGCGATGGAGGAAGTGCTGGCTCGGCCCTCGATTCGTAAAGATCGTGACCGTGCGCGACGGATGTCCAAGCTCGGACGTATCGCGGAGCGCAGCCTATCGATCATCCCGATGCGTTCGTCGATGCTTCCTCCCGCAATCATGGAGGAGGACGAATGGGACGACGAGGAAGAAGAAGCTGATGAGATCGATCGGCTTCACGGTCCAGAAACAATTTTTGAGGAAGATGAGGTGGCTGTGCTGGATGACGAACATGCTGGCGAGTCGGTATCAATGGCAGAGCCAGGTGGTGAAGAAGACGCTTCCATGGTCACTCCTCGGAAATCCCCGTATTCCTTGCGCACGCGCCGCAGTTCGATCGGCTCCGTTGGAACTCCTACTCAACAGATTTCGTTTGAGAACACGTCTGCTTCTCCAACCCGCAGCTCAGCTAAGATGGCAGATTCGACTCCTACGAAAACTCCAAGAGGCAAACCGCCGCTGACGCCAATGCGGACTCCATCACGATACCCAGTAGACAAACCAGCCGCGTCACTACTGCGCACGCCGATGCAAACACCAACAATGACGCCGAGGAAGATGATCACAACACCGATCCGCACGCCTATGCGGACGCCTCGACGAAGCTCACTGTCAGCATTTGGTCCTCGCCGCAGCTCAATTTCGAAAGTTGGGGTGGCCGAGCTCAAACGGTGGAGGGTCGTTGGACGCAATGTTCTGGGCTCGCTGTTTCGTTCTGGTTTCCTTAGTGTCGGTGATTTGAAGGCGGCGTTCAACGTGTCGAAGGTCTGGCGCGAGTTCGCTATCCCGTACGTCTTGCGTGGGTATGGAGACATTAAAGTGGGCAAACTGACAATCTCAACGTTGTTTTGTCATCACCAGGGCTTACGCGTGGTGTGTCGCGGACTACTCCAAGTACGTTTGTCCCCCTGGATCTGCTGACCCCTTGGAAGTACTGTGCTAAACCGCGTTGTCTATGTCCTGCAGGCAATCGCACGTTGTAGAGATGAAGAGGGTATATGCAGACTGTCCCCGAGGTCATTACCTGTCGGATGGTGCATACAAGGAAGTGTTCAAAGTGTTTTCTACTCGTCACAAGCGTCTTGAAGCTGTCAGCGTCATGGACATCCGTGCCATCGAGGGCACAGGCAACCAGGTGTGTGCAATCCCTCTACTTATCGAAATTCTTGTGAGCTAATCGTTCGAAATCTTTCTTTGTTTTCTTCCAGCATATCGTCCGCCAAGAGGTCGCTCACTCGCTTTTGTTATCGGAGCTTGTTCGCTCTCGCTTTTCACCACATTTTGTGGAAATCTACAACGTCTTCCTCGCGCGAGAGCGTCCACACAAGTTGCGATGGGGAGATGCAAGTTGCCGAAAACCAGTTGACCTGCTTACCGGTGGACGGAATCCGGTTGATACAAAAGCAATTTCGGCAAGGACTTCAAGCGGCCCAGACGATCTCTTCCAGTATATCCACATGGAGTTCTGCGATGGTGGTGATGTCGAAGATTTTATCGCCCTCCAAGAGAACCAGTTGCTTCCGGTCACCTCCGTGGTGCTCCCGTTTTTCTTCCAGATGGTTTTCGGTATCTATTCGGCTCGCGAACGCTTCAACATGCGCCACTGCGATATCAAGGTATGTTTCCGTTTGCCCTGAACGTGTATAACATGCGACTAAATGAGTTCTCTGCTGTAGCTTCTGAACTTCTTCCTCAAAGACATCAGCCGCAAAGGACTCAATTGCGCACAGGACGAGCCATTGACGCTTCAGTACTGCATCGGTGATGACGCGTTCAATGTCCAGATGCCAGCTACGTTTTCGTACTGGGTGAAGTTGGCCGACTACGGCACAGCAGACTCCAGTGTCGAGAACCTGGGTAAGCCAGTGAGCCTCGACCAGTTCACGACGTTGGAGAATACTCCAGTTGAGTTCCTCTTGGAAGGAGACGAAGCGCGGCAGTCATTTGCTGCGGATACCTTCTCCCTCGGACTGTGCCTGCTTCATCTCTTCACGGGAAGGTACGAGACCATGTACTGAGTCAAATTGTGAACCACGCTCATGTACTTTTCCAATCACGTAGCGCCCCGTATGAAGAGATTCTCGATGAAGTCAGGTGCCCAGGTGGGTTGGCTCAGGACTTGAAGCGCCTGTGGATGGTACGTCGCCGAGACTGGGAGGTGGTCATGTGCGTCGACGTGAAGCTGATTCATGCTTGTACCTTGGTTATGTCAGTCCGGGAAGAAGAATTCGCCATTTTCGGTTCTTCGCCGTGTTGGCCAAGACGACTCTGAGGATGTTCTGACGGACACGTTGTATCGCTACCTCGTTCTCTTCGGTCTCCCTTCAGAAAACCCGAGTGCACACAAACAGGTCGATCGTGTGTGGACACTTCTCATCAAGCACCTCCGTCCTGATGATGAAGCCAACAACCAGCCGATGCGCCAATCTTCACGCCGCGCTGCTGCTGCCTCGAAGAAAGCCCCGACAAGAAGCGCGAGGGATCAGTTCCAGGATGATCGAGCTCGTTTCAGTGTCGTTTGCGGTAGTCATCCGATCATGAAGCGAGGAAGGGATCGCATGGCTCGTGTCCCAGGTGCTCAGGAGCTTCTGCTCAGCCTTGTAGCATTCGACCCAAGCGATCGACCGACCATGAAGCGCACTCTATTCCATGATGTCTTCAAGGCGATGCGCGTAGTCCATAGCTCCGAGGACGAACTGCCAAGACCGGTGCATTACACGATTGACTGCTACTCGAGTGAGAAGTATCCAGTCGATCGATTGCCCGATGTGTAATGATGTGATAGCGAGCGTATCCACAATAACTTAGCGATAATAGTCAGATTTTATGCACGTGCATCGTCACCGCCGTTGGCGCTGGTCAGGAGGATTTCCAGCCACGCATGAGACCCTCAACCCGATGGAACTTTATCCGCAGTGGACGAGAACTTTTTTGGATCGCTACAATGGCGTCAGGCCCGCGCAGGACGAGCCGCCCGTTGACGGCCGCTACACATGAGCCCACGAGCACGCCCTGCTTTTGAGCTGCGCTGCCTGGTCGACCAAAAGATGAAAGCCGTGAGATCTTTGACACGGTGTTTGAACACAAACGAATATAACTCACCTTCGTCAATCGCAGTGACGACGCAGCGGTTGTTTCGGACTTGCAACACGCAGCCAATTTCGCGAACGCTTTCATCAAAAACTGCCTCCGTCTCCACAGTAACGGGTTCCGGCACGGACGAGATGGTTGCCGCCGTGGTTTCGCTGCCGTTCTTGGAACTGCTGGCATGTGTGCTGGTGTCGAGTGAACGGCACACAAAGTGGAAGTGGATGGGCCGTGCGAGCGAGCCCACGAGCCCGACGAGCTCTTTGAAAGCGGATGTCCGATGGTCATTGAGCCCGACGATGTAGCTGCCCACAAGCACGCCCGCCTCCTCGGCGTGACCGCCCGGCGTCACGCGGGTAATCTCGGCAAAGCCGCCCTTGGTTTTCGTGAGACTAAAGCCCAGCGACTCGTTCGGACGACCGAACTTGCGGTCATATTTGTGCCAATGAACAGGAGCCTACGGCAACCGACATGCCAGAATCCAGTCAGCTTTTCACCACTCACAAGTGCCTCTGTCGCTCTAAGGACAGTACGGGTTTCACCTGCGAGCGAACGACACATTGCTTCGAGTGGGTGTCGATCTCGTTGAGCTGCACATCGCGCTCGCATGTCGTGCACTTGACCATGAGATCGGTCGAGTACACGCGGCTGCTCCGCGTCTCCAGCGCCGGTGTCGATTCTCTGGTAGTGATGCTGACAGTTGCTTGTTGAGGATGCTGTTGTGCTGATGGCAACGCGAGCGGGGCAAGCTGGTGTAGGCTGGCGCGTAGCGAGGTGATGTCGTCGGGAGACGAGGGCACCGAGGCCACAACGGCCGTCTCCTTGAGGTGCGCCAAGAATTCGTTGGCCGTGAGCCCTCCCTGCGTCACCTTGGCAGCGCTGGCCATCATCGAGACTCTACGAGAAGAAGAGAGACAGAGGAAGAGGATGACGAGTCCTGTCAGTTGAAGCTTGACGTAGACAGCACCACTGAGCCGTACCGGTGCTTGTAGGCCTTGGCGACCGCGGTCGTGTACTTGTGCGCTATTGCGAGGTCGATGGTCGCCGTGCCCGCGCACACGGCGGCCCACTTGGCGTTGCCGCCGACCTCGAGCGCGCGCTGCTCGGCCGGCGACCAGCTGTCCATGCCGAGCGACTTGACGAAGCTCACGCTCACGCCGAGCGCGCGGTGCTTGCCGGCGCACGCGAGGCAGAGCAGCACGCCGAACGACACGCCCGCCCACTGCGGGTAGATGGCCTTGCAGTCCGCGCAGCGCTGGCAGTCGCAGGAAGAACGAGCCACGTGAGACGAACTACCACAGCGGACAGCCGCGTGTATCCACAACGTACGTCATTGCCCGGGAGCAGGCGGATCGCGGCCTCGGCCAGCGGCGAGAGGTGCTCAGCCGCGCCCAGCGCGTGGCCCACGGAGCGATCTGATCCCACGTTCTGATTCTGCGTCATTCCCGACGTGGTGGCCGCCGCCGCCTCCGTCGCCGCGCGCGTGCTCGCGTCGTCGCCCATTTTGAGCGTAGAGGGTGGTCGTCGGTTGCAGCGCTTCTCCTCATCATGCCATCCTCCATCACCCACACAAATGGGTGAATGGGTGATTGGGTGACCAGATGATGGCACTCTTCAGAGGAATCAGAACCTGGGTTTACGGCCATCAGAGATGTTCAGTCCCCTGGATGGGCGTGTTTGGACCTCCTCGTCGTTTTGGGTGGTGTGCGAGAATTGGCGCCAAAAAGCTCCCACTTCTTCTCTCCAGCGCCTGCCCGGCGAGCGGACCCATTTCCGGACCCGCCGGCTCCCCCCTCTTGTTCGCTTCCGCTTCTTCCTTCTCGGCCGACCAACGATGACGGACTTTGCCGCGCTCGTCGCGGCGCTCGCGTCCAACGACGACGCGCTCCGCAAGCCCGCCGAGCAGAGCTACGAACAGCTCAAGCGCGAGGCGCCGCAGACGCTCGTCGCGCAGCTCGTGCAGCTGCTGCGCGGCGCGCCCGACGAGGCCTCGCGCGCGTTCGCGGCCGTGCTCGTGCGCCGCCTCGTTGAGGTCAAGCTCGGCGTGTACGCCCAGCTCGACGCCGCGACGCAGGCCACGCTCAAGGCGCAGCTGCTCGAGGCCGTCGCCGCCGAGCCTGTCGCGCACGTGCGCCGCAAGATCGGCTACGCGGTCGCCGAGCTCGCGGCCATGAGCAACGCCGCCGGCCAGCCGTGGCCCGAGCTGCTCGTGGTCGTGCCGGCGCTCGCGACGCACAGCGAGCCGGCGCTCCGCGAGACCTCGCTCGACATCATCGCGTTCCTCGCCGAGTACGCCGGCGAGCTGCTCGCGCCCCACAAGGAGAACTTCCTCACGCTCTTCACGAACGCGCTCAACGACGCCAGCGCCGACGTGCAGACCGCGAGCCTCAAGGCCGCCTCGGCTTTCCTGCTCACGCTCGAGGAGAACCAGGAGATCGCCGCGTTCGCCATCATCATCGCACCCATGCTCCAGGTACAGTTAGCGCGATCTTCTTCCCGCGGCCAAGTGTACCCATTACTAACTTTCTTCTCCCAATTTCGCGAATACAGATCCTGCAGGCGCTGATCCAGCGCGAGGACGAGGTCACGCTCCGCGAGGTGCTCACGTCGCTCGTGCAGGTGGCTGAGATGCACCCCAAGTTCTTCCGCAACTCGATCGACGACGTGGCGCGCGCCATGCTCTTCATCGTGTCGGCGCAGAGCCTCGATGACGACACGCGCCAGCTCGCGCTCGAGTTCGTGCTCACGTTGTGCGAGGGCGCTGGCGCCATGGTGCGCAAGTCGTCGTCCGTGATCATGCAGTCGATCGTGCCGCTCGTGATCCAGCTGCAGACCGAGGTGGAGGACGACGCCGAGTGGGTCACCAAGTTCGACGACCCGGAGACCTTCACCGAGTCCTCGGACGATGATGCGACGCTCAGCGACGCTGCTGCGGCCGCGATTGACCGCCTGAGCACGGCGCTCGGCGGCGCGGCCGTGCTGCCCGTGGCGATCCCAGTCGTTACGGCGTACCTCCAGGACGCCGACTGGAAGAAGCGCCGCGCGGCGCTCTACACGACGTGTCTGCTCGGTGAGGGCGCCAAGGCGCTCATGACGCGCGAACTCGACAACATCATGCAGCTCGTGCTGCCGTTCCTCAACGACGCACACCCGCGCGTGCAGTACGCCACGGTCCACTGCGTGGGCCAGCTCGCCGAGGACTTCGGTGAGGTCGAGAAGGGCAAGAACTTCCAGGCGCGCTACCATGCGGCCGTGATGCCGGCGCTCACGGCCATCATCTCGAGCGAGGGCGTGCCGCTGCGCACGCGCGCGCTCGCGGCCAGCGTCGTGATCAACTTCTGCAACGTCAATGTGTGCAAGCCCAAGTACGTCAAGAAGTACGCGCAGGCGCTACTTGAGTCGCTGTTCAACGCCCTGCGCAGCACGCCGCGCCAGGTGCAGGAGCAGGCCATCACGGCCGTCGCCACGGTCGCCAAGGTCATCGGCGCCGACTTTGACCGCTACTACGACATCTTCATCCCGCTCGCCAAGGACGTGCTCGTGAACGCGCAGGGCAAGGAGTACGGCCTTCTGCGCGGCAAGGCCATGGAGTCGATCGCGCTGATCGGCCAGGCCGTGGGCAAGGAGCGTTTCGCGGCCGACGCGCGCGCGGTCATGGACATCCTCGTTCGGCTCCACGCGAGCGAGGAGGTGGACGGCCCGGAGGTGCAGTACGTCGCCCAGGCGTGCGTGCGCATCGGCAGCATCCTCAAGCAAGACTTTGTGCCGTACCTGCCGTACGTCGTGCCGCCGCTTGTCAAGCAGGCCAAGGTCGAGCCGGACGTCGTGCTCACGGACCTCGCGGACGACGAGGAGATCGATAACGAGGGCGAGGTGGATGCGCAAGGCCGCGAGACGCTGACCGTGCAGATCGCGGGCGGCGGCCGGAAGAAGATCCAGATCAACACGAGCGCGCTCCAGGACAAGCTCAACGCCTGCAACATGCTCTACCAAAGCGCGCTGGACCTTGAGGGCGCGTTCTACCCGTACGTGCCCGAGGTGGCCGAGCTCATGCTCTCGCTGCTGCAGTTCAAGTACATGGACGACGTCCGCGTCGTGAGCGGCCTCACGCTCTCGCGGCTGCTCTCGTCGGCCGTGGACGGCACGATCAACTTCGGCCACGGTGCCACGGCGCCGCAGTTCCCGCAGCAGCTCTTCGAGCGCATCCTCGACCCGCTGCTCACTGCTCTTCAGGAGGAAGAGGAGACCGAGGTGCGCAGCGCGCTCGCCGAGGGCTTGTCGGCGCTGCTCGAGGTGTGCAAGGAGAGCGGTGACAAAGGCCTCGTCGTCGGCCTCCCGATCGACCACGTGCCGCGCGTCATCGAGGTGCTCAAGAGCGTGGCCGCACAGAGCGCCGAGGTGCTCATGCGCACGCACCACGCGAACGCGCAGGACGAGGACTTTGACGAGGAAGAGGCGCTCCAGCAGTCCGAGGCGCTCGAGCTCGAGGAGGGCGTGTTC
>JAMFLL010001240.1:0-18400 GCA_027475725.1 Pythium rhizo-oryzae | reverse complement strand
TCCAGCAGCGCCACGGGGTCGGCCGCGTCGAAGCCGGCCGTGAAGAACGGGTAGATGTTGACGCCGACAAAGTCGCAGCCGGCCACGAGCCGGTCCATGTCGGCCGCGGCGCCCCCGTCCAAGAGCTCGTTCACGCGCTGGGCCGAGCCCACGAGCACACTCCCAGCAGCCACACCGGCGGCCGCGAGCCGCGCGCGCACGGCCTCGACCTTGGCCAGCACGGCGTCCACGCGTTGCGCGCCACCGCCCGCCGCGAGGTCCTCGCTGCTCACGATGATGGCCTCGACCGTGCCCGGGTGCGCGCGCGCGCCCTCGACCGCGGCCTGGAGCTCGAGCTCGTCCCAGTCGGCGCGCCCCGGGTACGTGGCGAGCCCGACGTAGAGCTTGAGCCCGTGCTTGCTCGCGTAGTCGGCCACGCGGAGCCCAAAGTACTGCGCGTGGTAGGTGCGCAGCACGGCGAAGCGGCCGCGCAGCTGCGCGAGGTCGCGGTCGAGCACCTCGCCGATCCGCGTGCTGTCGCCGCCGTCGCCGGCGCGCAGCGGGTACAGCGCGCTGTGCATCGGCTCGTAGCACGCGCCCAGGCCCGTGGTGCCCGTGGAGAGGACGGCGGGCGCCGGCGTCGGAGATGGCGTCGGGGACGGAGACGGAGATGGTGAGACCGAGGGCGTGCGGACGGGTGTCATGGACGGCGCCGTTGACGGGCTGTTTCCGGTGGCTTGGACGCGCTCGATCGACGCCAACGCCATGGGTGTGGATGTGGTCGCGGGTGTGGCCGCGGGCGTGGCCGGAGGGTCGGGCCGGACGTCGCAGCCCGCGCCGGTTGTGGTCGCCACGGCGTTGCTCAGCGCGAGCGCGGCCACGAGCAGCGAGAAGAGAAGGCGCGCCATGACGTGTGGATATTGCGGGGGGGGGGGGGGGGGGGATCTTCGGCCGGATCAGAGGGCGACGCGAGTTGGCGAGTGGCCTCGCTTTCGAGGCGGCCAGCGCCGCTGCGCACCGAGGGCGGCGTCAGGAACTCCTGTGCTCTCCCTTCGTCGCGGGTCGTTACGTCGAATGCCCCGTGTCAAACGCGGCGCTCATGGGACGCCTCCTGCCTCTCACGCCAACGCGAGATGACGCGTCTTAGCCCAGTCGAGCGGCGTTCGGCCCTGCGCACCAGTTTGACCCGCATCACGCTGGTGGCGGCTTTGCGACGAGGGGCGAAGCGGCGTTACGAAGAGAGAGGAGCGAGTGACCGAAACGCCGCGTTGTCCAGAGTCCCATGGGCGCACACGCTCGTGCGTCCACGGAACGTGCTCGGAACGCGATGCCTTGGCGAGCGGGCGCCACGTCGCATGTTGGTGTGGCCCGACTGAGATGTACCCATGTTCGACCGGATCACTTGCAGTCGATTGACTCATTTACCGAAGACACCAGTTGAGTATACTAGACTTTACATGGATTTGATCTCGGATCTGTACTCGCTTAGCAGCCTTCGCCGCCGGCCACGGTCAGGCACGCCGTGGTCTCGACGGCCGCAAGGATCGTCGTGATCGGCGCCCACGCAAGCACGAATGCGGCCGCCGCGCCCACGTACAGCGCCGCGAGCCGGTGCGCGCCGCCAAACTCCTTGAGCACGTGCATCGCGCGCTTCTGGCCGGGCAGCAGCGGCAGCAGCGCCAGATTGGCGGCACGGAACGCGATCCACACGAGCAGCGCGTAGACCATCTTCCAGCGCACGGCCGCCGTGTCGCTCGCCCACTCGCTGTCGTACGCGTCGAAGTGGGAGCCGATGCTCTGCGCGAGCGAGGTCGCGAAGGGCACGGCGGCATTCGCGATCGACGTGAAGAGCGCCAGGCTTGAGGCCTCGAGCCCCGCCGACTCGGTGGCCTCAAGGATCGCGAGCAAAATCGCGTAGAACGCCATGGCCTCGACGAACGCCACGATCTGCTCGACCAGCAGCGTGAGCACGCTGTTGCGCACGACGTCGGTCACGACAAACACGAACGGGACGACTGTGATGACCAGCGAGATGGCCACGGCGCCTTGGATGAGGCGCCGCCAGTTGGTCAGCAAATGCGAGCGCCTGAGCAGGAACGCGACGCCCGCGAACACGAGCGAGTTGATCGCGCCGAAGAGGTTGCTCAGCAGCGGGCTGATGTGGAGCCAGGTCTCGTACAGCACCTTGGTCGACGCCGTGTAGTACGAAAAGCACACGCGCGCAAGGAATACGTACACCAGCAGCTGTAGCGTCGAGCGCTTCTGGAAAAACGCCCACAGCGTCTGCGGACGAGCGCACACGACCACGCTGGCGCGGCCGCTCGGATGCTCTTCTTCCTCCGCGTGCGCGTGTGGCGTCGGCGTCGCCGAGATGCGTGGGTCTTCGCCTAGTGTTGATGCGCGCGACGGGTGGTACGGGTTCGTCGCATGGGTCGATCGTCGGTTGTGGTGACGGCGCACGTCTTCCACGAGGTACAGGCGAGCGGCGGCAGCCGCGGCGAGCGCGGCGACGACGGCAAAAAGACACATCAGGTTGGGCGACGCGCCCCATGCGAACGCGCCGCCGTAAGCTGAGCTGTTACAGAGCAGCGCCACGAGAAACGTCATGGCCGCGTGGCCGCTGAATCGTGCCATGAAAGCCGTGAGCAGCACGGCGCCCCGCCGGGACTCGATCTCGCGGTGCGAAAGCTCGACAACGACTGCGCCGCACACGACGTCCGCGAGGACGAGCCCTAACGAGGCCAGGAAGAAGAATTCAATGTACTTGGGGCCAGCGCGCGCAGCCTCGCCGTTCGTGACGCGGCCGTTCTGGACGTACGGGGTCTCACTGGGGATGCAGGCCACGACGAGTGAGAAGAGACCGCAGAGCGCCCACCCGGCGTACAAATACGGCTTTCGGCGCAGCCCGCGGATAGGCACACAGTCGGTGAGCAGCGCAAGCGCGAGCTTGAAACTCCACGGCAGCGCGACGAGTAGCTCGGCCGACGCCGCGCGATACTCGTCCATGTTGAGGTAGATCTTGAGGTACGGATAGAGCAGGGTCTGGAACAGCGCGTGGGTAACGCCGATCGCTGCGTAGTTTATCCACAGCGCAAGTCGGTCTTGTGCGTGGCCGTGGACGACCGTTGGCGAGAGGCCAGCGTGGTGGTGGCTGCGGCGGCCCGCCGTCGAGGCAGCGAGCGGGTCCTCCTTGGGCGTGCGGTCCTCATCGTAGTCGTACTCGTAGTCGCCGTCGTAATAGTGGACGTGGCCATCGTCGTGGGTGCGCGCCGCCGGCGACTGGCCGAAGAGGTTCGCGGCCAAGTACGTCGTGGAGACGTCGTCCTGGTCGCTCGTGCGCCGCGAGTACTCGCTCGTGGACGTCTCGGTCTCGAGAATCGTCACGTTCTCGTGGGGCTCGTGGGCCGGCCCGCGCGACGCGGGCGACGGCATGGTGGTGGCCATGGGAGAGTGCGGGGATGTATCGCGCGTCCGCTCCTGTCGTTGGCAGCGGTTGGCGATGGGGAGGAAATAGAAGAGATCGGGCGCGTCTCGTCGTTCTTTTCCGCTTTGGTCCGTCGGTCCGGTCTCTGTGAGTCAGACAGAGTGAGCTCCTGGTCAGCCACGATCGGAGTGACGGTCACATCCGATCATGGAGCCAGCAAGAAGAGTCAGTACACTGTAACCGGTACCGTACCGGAGGAACGTACCGGTACTGTAGCTGCGTGGTTCAGATGGGTTACGAATTCTCCTCGCGACCCTGCAAGATCATGAAGCAAAAGGCAACGTGGTGCGATGGGTTGTCTGATGGCCACGAGAGCGCGACTGCGTGGTTTTTATTCGAGAAGTTGTAGTCGATGTGTAGATGTGGCTTCGGCAGCATCTTTAGAGCTTGCAGGGCGACCGTCACAGCTCGGAGCGGTGGTCCGCGAGTTTACGGTGCGCGTCGCGTGGGAGCTGCACGTCAATCGACTTGCGCGGCTTGTGTCGCGCTTGACGCTTGCTGAGACGCGTCGCCTTCGCTGTTGTAGCTATCAGCGCCAACAAGACCAGGCACTGAACGATGCGTCGTGCTTTCATTCTGGAATAAGTGTGGATTGCTTGTGGGCGAGCGAAAGCGTCGCTTAGGGCCGGCGCGAAAGAGAATGCGAGGATCGTCATGAGGCCGGAGATGCATGCGAGTAAGAGCGGTCGTTATGCAAACGACCTTTCGAGTCGTAGACGATTGGCAAAAAAGAGAAACCTCCGGCTGAACGTTGGAGTGGTTGACATCTCAGGGCGAGATGGACTGGTCTCGTGAGTCGCGTCGCGCGGGCAGGAATGAGAGAGTTCACACCCTGCTGTCGTACTGGAGGAATGCCACCACCAGCAATGTGACTGCGAGACTAAGAAGGAAGTAGCCTACTTGAATGCTTGATGTCGGCGTCGTTTGATCCACATCAGCTTGCAGCTCGTTGCGTGGTTCACCCTCAGGTTCAGCAGCTAAGCCGAGCTCTGCATGTACGTCCGTGGTGAGCATATCAACAACAAGCTCACAGGCAGCGATGATATCCGACTCCAGAAGACTTGGCAGTGCGTGTCCTGGTATCATGGCGGCTGGAATGGTTGCCGGATGGGCGAGAACATGTGATTTCTTCTCCGCTGCGGCGATGGAATCCCAAACCTCTTTGCACGTCGTCGATGAGTTAAGGGTGATCTGCTCACCACGTGGACTATCTGGCGCCGGTAGATCGAAAAGGGCGACTCCGAATAGCACAGCACCAACGACGGCAAGCATCCAGATCATAACTGCCAAAAAGCTTCTCCCACCTTCGCACTCTTCAAGATCTGGGTCAGTGGATACCCGTGATTCCGATGGAGGCAAACTTGGATCAGTCGAACTACGGTTGCAATTGCTGGTAACAAATGCCAAACGATCCAGATCGCGCCCAAGCTCGCCTTCAGATTGTGCTTCGCTCCGACTGCGAAAATCTCCGTAGCCGTAGATTTCTGCGAATGTAAAAGGCAGTGCAGTAGCAACGCGATCGACTCCCGAGGATTCTCTATCTCCGTTGAACTCGTCGCTTGATGGTGAATCTCCCGTGTTTCGAAGCTCGACTCGGACTTGTTGATCTTCTTCTTCTTCCGGGGGCGCCGTTACGCTGATCATAGACTCTTCATCGCTGAACACCAAAGCATGCTCAGAGGCCTCGTTTTCGCCGCCGGTAGATATGTCGTCGGTGGTAGAATCACTGGAGCCCCCCATGCGACTTGGAGCGCTGAGTGGTGTCCGCGCTTGCGCATCCATACCTTCACTCTGTCTCCCAGCCAACCCAAGAACTTCGCTCGCTAAGTCAATTGCCTCACCCACAACAATGATGGTAGTCGTAAGGCGCTCTCCAGCTTGATCAAGTTCTTCCACGAGCTCTTCGCTACTGAGGATGGAGTCAGTATGGCCACCCGCTTCGACGTAGAGTTCAGCGTCAAATGTCTCGAGCAATGCTCCCATTTCGCTATCAGCTTCGTCGCCTGAAAAGTTGGTCCACGTACTGGCGCCGTCGTCATGCAAACTAATAGCTTCTCTGCTCCGCGCAGTGTGCCACGACACTGTACCCGATGTCTCCACAACCTGTACAGGAGATGTTGGACTGAAATCCAGTGTTGAGCTTGAGCCGAATCCTCTTTCCATTGGTTCGTCGACAGCATCGGCTTCGTGGATCACCATGAACCGGTCTTGATGTTGCACCGATCGATCCTCATCGGTAGTCGATATAGTGGACTCTGTACCCGATCTAAGCTGCTGATCGTCTGGTGGGAAAGTTTGATGCTCGTTGATGGTCTGGATCTGGTAGTTATCATCGCTCTTTTCTTCATCGTCTTCAAAAACGCTCATCAGTCGTAAAGGGGTGTGGATTGGAGAGCCGGGCAGAACACCAACACGTATGCGGTGCGTCGTGGTCGCAGGTATCACTTCTTCCACGAGGAGCTGAATCGAGTTGCCTCCATCCGATCTGTCGTCCCGCACCGCGTCGTCACCTTCCTCAGAACCTTCTTCTTCGTCAATACGAGACAAGGGCATTTTGCGCTTGGATACCTCAGCGATCATTTCTCCAAACTCTCTGCCACTGTGTCGGAGCCTAAGGTTGGGATACAACCGCCCAGACTCACCTGAACAGGCTTCACCCACTTCAACATCCGATTCCTCAAGAACGATGCAACCAAGATCAGCTCCTTCAACATCCGATTCCTCAAGAACGATGCGACCGAGAGCAGTTCCATCCGCTCGGATGTGATTGGAGGCAACGGTGGAAAGACCGGCCTCTAGCAAAGATTCACCGGGCTCAGTAGTTGGTACAGAGTCCTCGTGGAACACGGGCTCAGTAGTTGGTACAGAGCCCTCGTGGAACACCTTGCCTGGCATAGTCGTGTCTTCGCCAACGTCTTGGTTGTCGCTGTTGTCAGCAAATTCGTAATGACTCGTCGTCTTCTGTTCGTACTCGTTGTGCGGTTCACTCGAAAGACTTGCATTGTCAACGTGTCCCGAATGTTGCTCCGTGTGAAGCGGGTGGAGCTTGCATGACTGCTTGTGAGCACGTTCGTCGGCTATCAGCGCTGTCCAATCGCTGTGCGAGAGGTTGTTATCGTACGGAGGTAATTGCTGGTGGTCTACCCCATGATACTCGCCGACAGCGTCATACTGGAGCTCACACAACAATGCTGGTAGGGTTTTAGCGGGCTCTTCGGATATCAATTCGTCTTCATCGAGCTGCAGGATACCCGTAGCAGCATACTCCGCGGCATCGTCTGCTTTTTGGCGATCACACAATACATCCTGGACATGCTCTTCCAGCAACACGAGTGCGTCATCACCGTGTTCACGGTCACTGCCACCTGGAGCGCCGTGTGGAGCCATCGCTCGTGGTGTTGAAGAAACTTCTTGTGCTTGCGCAGACCCACCGGTTTCGCTGACGTCACCTGCGATACCTTCCTCGTCGTCTTCAAACGCTGGCGTGCGATCCATACAGCGCGCGGGCGCAGACATACTTCTTCCTGTGCGCCTCTGCGTGTTGATGGGGCTCACTCCGTCGCGAGGGAGCTTGGTGTGGCCGGAGCGGAGGCGCACCAAGTAGCTTTTGAAGTTGAAGCCGAAACCGACCTTCTTGGGCGACGTCTTCTTCTTTTTCTTCTGCGGTGACCCTGCTGCAGACGCACCCGCTGTCCCAACTGTCTTGCGCGTCATCGTCAAGCCGCTTGACTTGCTTTCTTGTTTCCGTCGACGACGTGCTTCGCGTGGCGTTTCCTCTCACTACGAGCCAACCTGTGGGAGCTGAAGACTCGCGTCTCGCGCGTCACGCTCGCTCGTCTCCGTGCGCAGCGGTTGGTCGTCTCCGCGCCACCCTCTGATGCTGTCTTCGAGCGTACGGTCCGCTCCGCCGCCGCTGGTTTCCGTTGGTGGCGGATTGCCGCTCGTCGCGTGAATGACTGCCGCGCGGAGAATCAAAAGCACCCTGTCGCACTTCAACTTCCGAATTTAAGACCCGTAAATAGTGTGGTGTACACAAAATTCGCACATAGCAAGTTGATGCACCCAGCGCGATCAAGCCGAACGGAACTGCAGCGATCACGCCAGTGCGGTGCTGATGGAAGGCTTGTATCCGTCACCATCGCGGGTGCGCGGTGCTGGTGTCGTCATTCTTCGCAGCGCCGTCCTTCCACGCGCTCATTGCGCCCAGATGAGTCGCCCGCCGCCAGAGAGTGCGCATGAGGGACCCCACAAACCTGCGACACACTGGCATCAGCAGCTTACTTGTCCTCCAAAAGCCGTAAACAGGTGGGTTTGAGAACCACGTCTTCGAATACCCCCCCCCCCCCCCCCCAACAACCCACCCGTTTTGTCCACAGTACAACTGTACCGGTAGTCCAGTTGGACTAAACGGTCCAGGCCCGTTGACCCGTCGGCGGGCACCTGTTGACCCGTCGAGGCCGTGTTCACTTCACCTTCACGTTGCCGCAAAGGGGCAGCCCAGCCCGCCACGAAGACAGACAGAGGGGGAAGGCGGCCGACGCACGGACACGCGGGGGGCACGATGGAGACGACCAAGGCGGCGCGGCCCGAGGGCCTGCCCGACATCCTGCTGGACGGCGACCGCCTGAACATGCTGCTCGACATCATCTGCACCGACTACGTCACGGCGTCGTACGCGAGCCGCGAGAACGGCAAGAAGGTCGTGCTCAAGGCGCTGCAGAAGCTCTACCTGAGCGTGTACGCGGCGGCGCCGGCGCTGGCCGCGAACGTGCGCGAGCCGGCGTTCGCGGATCGCTGCCGACTCTTCTACGACGAGCTGCTTATCGAGTTTGAGCGCAAGCGCCATGAGCAGTTCTCGGAGCTGACCCACAGCAGCGCGGCGAGCCAGTCGCTGTCGGCGTCCGTGCCGGTTGTCGACGACATCGTCGTGCGGGAAGTGCTCAAGCCCAAGCTCGTGCAGTTTGTCGAGGAGATCGTCAGGGAGCGCGACCGGCAGGTGCGAGCGGCCCCGCAGAGCGGTGGCCTCGAGTACGCGCGTTCGCAGCCGCAATCCTCCAGCCAACATGCTGCACCCCGCAGCGCGCCCTATCCGACGAGTACAACCGCATCTGCCTCATTCTTGGGCACAGCTACTAGTGTGAGTGGGCCCATCTCTGCCGATGGACTGCCGGCGTCGACGTGGCAAACCGGCGAGATCCGCATGGAAGGCTGGCTGCGCAAGAAGGGCCAACACGTGAACTTTTGGCGCGACCGGTACTTCATGATTCGATCAACATCCAACGGAATGCATTATCTGTGCTACTTCCGCAAGAAAGGCGACAAGGAACCGCGGGGCTGGTACGTGCTGGGGCCGGGTACGACCGTTGACGAAGTCCGTGAGTCGCCCAGCAAGATCGAGACCAAGCCGTTGTTCACGTTCCGAATTCGCCACATGACCCACGGCTCTGGAGATGACGCCGATGACTCATCGACACCAGCTGTATCGGCGTCGTCTACGAACCTTCTCAGCGAGAACTCGCCAATGGTCAGTGCATCGCAGCTATTGATCCCGCAGACAACACGCGCGACTGGCGCTTCGTTCGAGGTGCCCATGTCGCCGGACGGAATGGGGGGCAACAACGACTTTGACTACGATCCTCGAAACTTGAAGAAGAGCAACTCACGCAAGTTTCGGAGCCGGGCAGCCGCAGCAGCAGTGGCAGCTACAGCAGCAACTGCTGTCGTATTGACTGGAGGTCTTGCAGGTGTCGGCATTGGTATGGGCATGGGAATGAGTGCTGCTGCGGCAGCGAGTGCTGGAGCTGCTGGCACGATCATCGTGCAAAATCGAAACAAAGGTCCAATTGCATTGGCTGCCGAATCACTCGAGACGGCGATATGGTGGCGAAATAGCATCTTGGAGTGTATCGCACAAGCTGAAGAGCAGTGGAAGCGATACCTCAACTGGTATATGGACAAAGATCACGAGCTTCAACACCAGCATAGCGACAACAGCTTGTTGTCGAGTGACGACGAAGGTCCAGCTCCGCCCGTTGCGTCGCGCAAGAGCGCACCGCCTTTCTCGCTTGGGAAGCCTCCCCTGACTGCTTCAGTTTCTACGGGATCCGTGTCGTCTCTGAAAGGGAGCTCGAAGCGTTTACAAGGACGAGCTCGCGCAGGGTCGTTTGGTTCACTGCCACGCTCCATTGCAAAGACATTTCGCACGTCGGCGACATTCTCCCAAGAAACCTCGTGGCGTTTATATGACTTCACATCCAAGCTTCGTGTCGACGTTGAGAAGTCCCAGCTTCACAGCTCAGTCGTCGCAAAGAATGGTCCTCCTCCAGCGCTACGGACGAGTATAAAGGTGATGGCCTCGCCGAAGAAAGTGTTCGACTTGCTCATGAACACTGATAGCAGCTTCTATCGCCTC
Organism: Pythium rhizo-oryzae; assembly: GCA_027475725.1. Classification (NCBI taxonomy): domain Eukaryota; phylum Oomycota; class Peronosporomycetes; order Pythiales; family Pythiaceae; genus Pythium; species Pythium rhizo-oryzae. The sequence continues at coordinate 8,525 of JAMFLL010001240.1, read as the reverse complement.
AACCACGTCATCGAGGAAGCTCGCGTTCTCGAGGAAAACAAGGGAGACCATAGTGACGTCATTTACTGGAAGCTCGCCCAGACGTACCTCTGGCCAGTCCATGTCGAGGCACGCGACCTCTGTTTGCTTCGCTACTGGCGCATGGAACAAGACGCATCGTACTTCATCTGTTTCCAGTCGACGACTCACACCCAGTGCCCGTCAGCCAGCGATTCTAAGGCTGTGCGTGGTTCTGTACTTGGTGGCGGTTTTATTATTTCACCCCGCGTCCATGCTGATGAGCATTTTGAAGAATGCTGGGTCACGTTGACCATTCAGATGAATCCGAAGGGGTGGATCGATTATCCACTGGCTCGGTCTTGGTACTACATGCACGCATATGGCGTGTACTTCCTCGAGATGATCACTGCGTTGACAGCACTATCGCCTGATGCAGACACAACTCCTCGGCCGTTTGGAGCCGGTGTCCCAGAAAGTGAAGGTTCAAGTGGCCTCCAGCGAAAACCCTCAGCCAGCCAAGTCATCGTCTCAGAAGTGCAGTATCCCCTTCTTGAGCCGTTCCGAAGTGATTTGACTTTGAAGCACCTTCTAGCTCCGAAATTCTGGAGCGAGCCAAATGCGACCAGCTTTCTTGTACGCGGTCCAAACTACTTTCCCTCGCGTACGAAAGTACGCTCAGCCCCACAGGCCTTCCGTTTGGTCGGTGTCGAACTGCTCAAGTCACAAGGGAGCGAGAAGCTTCGCCACATAGGATTGTCATCCTTTGAAAAGCAAGGACTATACACTGGCTCGGGGAAAGGTGACGATGCTCCGCTGATCTTCATCATTAACTTCATGATCCCAGGACCGCCAAACCTATCACTAGTCATCTACTTCACGCCAGAGAATCCAGCGGAGCTGAAGAAGAACTCTGTGTTCGCCGATTTGTGCCATGACTTCTTTCGAGGACCAAACGATGAATACCGTACCAAGCGGCTGAAACTCATTCCAAGGATTGTCCAGGGGACGTGGTCCATTCGAGAAGGCGTTGGCTCAACGCCAGCAATTCTTGGCACAAAAGTAACCCATTCATATCACCAAGGCAAGCAGTATCTCGAAGTTGACTACGACATCGGCAGCTCCACTGTTGCAAGCGGCATCGTCAAGATGATTCTTGGCTATGCTCGTGATCTTGTGATCGATCTTGCATTCGTGATTGAAGGTCAATCATCATTGGAGCTCCCTGAACGTGTGCTGGGCTGTGTCCGGCTCGATGGAATCGACCTGCGTCACGCTGTGTCGCACGTGGTCCCAAAACAAACCGCCAGTGGTGCGAAAGGTGATGAACGACGGGTCTAGAATAACGTCACGTGGGTAACTATCGTGTGAAGCACTGTGTGGGCACTGATGATGATGGCAAACGCGAAGATTCAGCCAGTGGGTGTGTTTTCAAACAGAACAGACTTCATTCGCTAACCCATATTCAGTGTATGTGCCCCCGTCGGCTATGTGAAAAACGCTAAGGAACCTTCAAAGTTGACAGAAAACTCGTCCAGCAGCTGCAAATACGACGCATAGTGGCGCATCCACTCGCCCGCGAGTCGGTCCTTGAGGTTGTCGTCAAAGAGCGCGAGGAATGCTTGCGTGTCGTCCTCGCTCATGCAGTTCTTCATCCAGCCGAGCAGCTTCGCGACCACGACGCCGCTCGCCTCGTCTTCGCCGAGATTGTGGAACAAGCTGCTTAGCGCCTCGTACTCTTGTGCTTCCGTGAGTGTCTGTGCGACCACGTCCTTCACGGCGGCGAGCTCCTCTTTCAGGATCAGCTCAACGTGGGAGAACGTCTCCAGAATCGCGGCACTCAGTTCGCCGCGGTCCCCATGAGTCTTTTCAAGTGCAACGCCCAGCGCCTCTTTGTAGCTGTCGTAAAGCGTGGTCACTTTGTAGCCGACACCGGCGATCACGGTTCGCTCTTCTAGCAAATACTCCTTGAGCATGATGACCAAGTCAATGTGCTGGTCAAACGAGTGGAGCCACTTGGCGAGAGCGATGATCGCCTGTGGAGATGCGCTGAGCAGCTCCTCGCTCTGGATCACCGGCCGCACGCGCGCCATGTCTTCATAGACAGTCTGATTCAGCAGCGCAAAGCCGACTTCTGCCCATTCGGCGTTCAGTTCGCTCTGTCCCCACGGTGCCATCAGAAATGACAGCTCGTCCGAGACGCGGCGGCGCGTTTCGGCATTGTTGTCCTCGCTCACTCCTTCATCGTTCTGCTGGCTGTTGTGGCGGCTGCGGCTGCCGCTTCCCACATGGAAAAAGTCGAGCACCGAGCGCACAAACGACGCCGACCGGTGCGGGCGCCGGCGGTTGGGGAGCGCCGTCGTCTCCTCCTGGTGCTTCTTCAGCCACGCGATCGTGTCGATCATGCCCTGCTTCGACCGCTTCTCCTTCACGGCCTCTTTCATCTTGCCGTCAATCTCGCGCAGCTCCTGGAGCTGCTCGCGAACTTCTTCGGGTGTCAGCTTGCGCGGCGGCTTGGCCTTCTCGAGCGTCTTCTTCGTGCCCCCATAGGCCTCCAGATCGGCCCACGCCATCGGGTCCTCCGCTTCCTCCTCGACGGCGCTGACGTCCTCTTGCGCCAGCGTCGAGAATGTTCCAAGGATGCGATAGGACGCCGACCGCTGCGGCGGCTTGTCGTCCACTTGGTTGTCGCTTTCGGTGTGGTGCTCGTCACCGGCGTCCAACGACTTCAACGTCGCGGGCGTCGGCTCGCGGCGTTGCTCGGCCGATGGGTTCTCCGTGCCCAGCGCCATCGTTCCTGCTTCTTGTTGTTCTTGGTTTCCGGCTGCTTGTCTCGTCGCCGATTGTGTTCTGTGGGAAACAACCCAACGGGCTCGAAGACTTCTCTGCGTGGGGTCTCTTTGGGCTCTTCCGCTGAGAAGGGAGCTCGCCCATGGGACGCACAAGGAAATGCAGAACACGCATCTCGTAATCAGCCAATCAAACGAAAGATGATGCCAATCTGCCGCCTTTCATTGGTAGAAATACAGTCAAACCTAACAAGAACCGGCAGTTTGTTCGATTTTTTCGGGGGCCAGTTTTAACGGCGCCCATCAGAGTGACGGGACGGGCGTGTCCATGTAGCGGGGGTCTGCAGCAAAGCAACGGCTCTTCCCCCACCCACCGCCCAACGGACTTGGAAACCACTGGATCTATCCAATGCCGTGCGTATGATACGCAGCACAGACACAGCGCCAAGCGCACGCCGCGGAACGCAGCAGAAATGGACACCGCCTTCCCGTGCCTGTCGAAGATCGGACCTGCTGCCAAGGCTGGTGGCGACTTTCGTCACCAGCTCTTGTCGCAAAACAAGGTGCGCTGATCGTGCCGTGTCGCAGGACACGACGTTTGGATTCTTTGTTATGTAAACCACATGAACTTGGATAAAACCTCTTCTTTTGGCAATTGCCACCAGAGAAAAACCTCGTGATCTGGGGAAACAGGGAGGGGTCTTGTGTTGGCGCGGGTTGGTTCCGGCAACAACAACGAACGCGAAGAAGCAGGACGCCCCACGAGCCACGCGACTCCGGACGCGCGCCGTGGGTTGAGCTCGTCTACAGGCCTCCAGGAGCTACACAAGGGGTCTTAACAGATAGAGCGGACTCTGCGCTATCGGAAATGGCCTCGAACGGCGACGAAAAGGTCGGATTGGCCTCCACAGGCCACTTCGACCAGGACATCTACGGCGGCGGGGCGCCAAGCGGCGCCGACAAGTTTGCTGGCTTTTCGTCCACGATCGTCGAGGCCGACGACGACGACGATGACGACTCGCAGGAGATGAAGTCGCTGCGGAAGGGGCGCGGCTTCGGCGCCTCGGTGGGCCGCGCGGGCGACGACGCGGCCGCGAGCGACGGGCTCGTCGACGCGAACTACGATCCGTTCTCGAGCCGCGCGCGCGAGGAAAACGGCTCTGGACTCGTGAACACGCGCATCGCGGACCGCGAGAACGACTACCGCAAGCGCCGCTTTGACCGCATGCTCTCGCCCGAGCGCGGCGACGCGTTTGACGGCAAGACGCCGCAGCGCTCGTACAAGGATATCATGCAGAGCCAGCGCCTCGACTCGGAGCGCAACGACGTGCTGCGCAAGATCCAGAAGAAGCAGCAAGAGGAGGAGGAGCTCAAGAAGCGCAACGAGGAATCGGCAGCGACCAAGAGCGACGAGGGCGGCGACGCCGCCGGCACGGCGACGCGACGTCGTAAGCGAATGCGGTGGGACGATCCGGGCTCGGCCGGCGAGACCAAGACGGACAGCGAGTCGGAGTGGGACACCGCGTCCGAGGCAAGCACAGCGACCACAAGTGCAGCGAGTGCGCCGACCCCGTCGCGGGCCTCGCGCTGGGATGCCACGCCGTCGGCAGCAGCCACGCCCGCAAGGAAGAACCGGTGGGATGCCACGCCAGTGGGCAATGGTAATGGTGTGGGGGCTACGCCAAGTCGCTCCAAGTGGGATGTGACACCCGCATCGACGTTGAATGGAAATGCCACGCCGGCACCTGGCGGTAAACGCTCGCGCTGGGATGAAACGCCAATGGCTGGTGGTGCCGAGAAGACCCCCATGCGGGGTGAACCCATGACTCCTGGTGGATCGATCGCGGCGGGGGTATTGAGCGGGAACTTGACGCCCGAGCTGGCGCAGCGTCTGCGATTGGAGCATGAAATCGAAGAACGCAACCGACCACTCAGCGACGAAGAGCTTGATGCGATGTTCCCGGCAACCGGTTACAAAATCTTGGATCCCCCAGCCTCGTACGTGCCCATTCGCACGCCATCGCGCAAGTTGCTCGCGACTCCGACGCCGATGGGTATGACTCCTGGCTTTGCTATCCAGGCTACTCCTGCTCGTGAAGACTACGGCCTTGGGAACATGACGCCATCTGGAGATGGCTCTATCCCGTTCATCAAGCCCGAAGATTACCAGTACTTCGGTAAGCTCATGGATGAGATCGATGAAGAGTCACTTGACACTGAAGCTGCGAAGGAGCGCAAGATCATGCGGCTGCTGCTCAAGATCAAGAACGGTACCCCACCGCAGCGCAAGACCGCTCTGCGTCAGATCTCGGACAAGGCGCGGGAGTTCGGTGCTGGCCCGCTTTTCAACCAAATCCTGCCACTCCTCATGTCCCCCACGCTTGAAGATCAAGAGCGTCACTTGCTGGTCAAGGTGATTGATCGCGTACTGTACAAACTCGACGATCTCGTCCGACCGTACGTCCACAAAATCTTGGTCGTGATCGAACCATTGCTTATCGACGAAGACTACTATGCGCGTGTCGAAGGCCGTGAAATTGTTTCCAACTTGGCCAAGGCGGCCGGTCTTGCAACGATGATTTCGACGATGCGTCCTGATATCGATACCGACGATGAATACGTCCGCAACACGACGGCTCGAGCATTTGCTGTGGTTGCTTCTGCTCTGGGTATCCCGGCTTTGCTGCCATTCTTGAAAGCAGTGTGTCAGTCAACGAAGTCGTGGCAGGCACGTCACACCGGTATCAAGATTGTTCAGCAAATCGCCATATTGATGGGGTGTGCAGTGCTTCCGCACCTCACCCATCTCGTTGAGATTATTGCCCACGGTCTGGAAGACGAGCAAAAGGTCCGCACGATCTCGGCACTTGCTCTGGCTGCGCTTGCTGAGTCCGCGTTCCCGTACGGTATTGAATCGTTCGACTCCGTTCTACGTCCGTTGGGCCGAGGAATCCGCAAGCACCATGGCAAGGGATTGGCGGCCTTTTTGAAGGCGATCGGTTTCATTATCCCGCTCATGGATGCCCACTATGCCAACTACTTCACACGTGAGGTGATGCCTATCCTCATTCGTGAGTTCCAGTCTCCGGATGAAGAAATGAAGAAGATCGTGTTGAAGGTTGTGAAGCAGTGTGTGTCGACCGAGGGCGTTGATGCTACCTACGTCAAGGAGCACGTACTGCCTCCGTTTTTCCGGCACTTCTGGGTTCGCCGCATGGCGCTTGATCGCCGGAATTACCGCCAACTTGTGGAGACCACAGTTGAGCTGGCGAACAATGTCGGTGCCAGTGAAATCATCTCTCGAGTTGTTGACGACCTAAAGGACGAGAGCGAGCCGTACCGGCGCATGGTGATGGAAGCAATCCACAAAGTTATCACGAATCTGGGAGCCTCCGACATCGGTCCGGAGCTCGAAGAGAAGCTCATCGACGGCATCTTGTACGCCTTCCAGGAGCAGACATCGGACGATACTTTCGTGATGTTGAATGGCTTCGGCGTCGTTGTAAATGCGCTTGGTGTGCGTGCCAAGAACTATCTTCCACAGATTTGTGGTACGATCAAGTGGCGCCTGAACAACAAGCCAGCCAAGGTTCGAATGCAAGCTGCTGACCTCATCAGTCGCATCGCCGTCGTGATGAAGCTTTGTGATCAAGAGCAACTTATGGGCCACATGGGTGTTGTACTGTACGAATACCTTGGCGAGGAGTACCCCGAAGTGCTTGGAAGTATTCTGGGCGCGCTCAAGGCGATCGTTAACGTGATCGGTATGACGAAGATGACGCCACCCATCAAGGACCTTCTGCCGCGACTGACGCCAATTCTGAGAAACCGTCACGAGAAGGTGCAAGAGAACTGCATTGATCTTGTTGGTCGTATCGCCGATCGCGGTGCGGAGTTTGTCTCGGCCAAGGAGTGGATGCGCATTTGTTTCGAGCTATTGGACATGCTGAAGGCACACAAGAAGGGCATCCGCAGAGCGGCTGTGAACACATTCGGTTACATTGCGAAGGCTATCGGCCCACAGGATGTGCTGCATACACTGCTGAACAATCTGAAGGTCCAGGAACGCCAGAACCGTGTGTGCACAACAGTCGCAATCGCCATTGTTGCCGAAACATGTTCACCTTTCACGGTCGTACCGGCGCTGATGAACGAGTATCGTGTGCCTGAGCTGAACGTGCAAAACGGCGTTCTGAAGGCCTTCTCGTTCATGTTCGAGTACATTGGGAAGATGGGCAAGGACTACATTTACGCTGTGGCACCGCTGCTTCAGGACGCCCTCATGGATCGAGACCTCGTGCATCGCCAGACGGCATGCGCCTGTGTCAAGCACATCGCGCTTGGCGTCGCAGGGCTGGGTTGTGAAGACGCGCTCGTGCATCTGCTCAACTACGTGTGGCCCAACATTTTCGAGACGTCGCCGCACGTGATCAACGCGGTGTTTGAAGCGATTGAGGCCTGCCGCGTCGCGCTGGGTCCGCACGTGATCCTGCAGTACACGCTGCAGGGACTGTTCCACCCGGCGCGTCGCGTGCGCGAAGTGTACTGGAAGATCTACAACTCGCTGTACATGTACGCGCAGGACGGACTCACGCCCGCGTACCCGGCGATCCAGGACGACGGCATCAACTCGTACCAACGCTCGTACTTGGAGCTGTGTCTGTAGGACAATGTATCCTTGCCAAGCGCGCGACTATTGAGAGTGCGTTCCTCACACCGTACCAGTGTGCAGGTGGGTATCGGATAAGGAATCTAAACATGACGCTGTATCGATTTGCGCTGGGGCCATGTGCCCAGACGTCGGCTCTTTACGATGACCTGGGAGCCCATCGTGGACGTGACATGTTCGGTGGGACACCTGTCCATCTTAGTTGAAGCCATGGGCACGTGATCCATCGGCAGCAGGGAGCGAGGCGCCATCCAGTTTTCCGGCATCCCAGGCGGGAACTCGCTGTCGCACATCAATTCCGCGGCGTTCGCCAGCTCGCGAGCCGTTGTCCCGCTTCTTCGTGGCCTACATCAACGCCGCTTCGCAATCCAGGCGGCAGTCCGACTCTCTTCCAGGAGATCTGATCTCCTAATCTGGCGGTACGACCAGATGGCCTGGACTGGAAAAACGCCCCACATGTTCAATTTTGTATACTGTGCACACGTCAATCTTCCAGAAAGGAGCAGTACCGTACCCTGGAACTCGACCGCGGCAACATTCAGTCGCCTCAACTGGTAAAGGCTTGTCCGCGCAACCAGACGCTTCCGCGCCCACAGAGTGACCATCCAGCTGGGCTCAGCCGTGTTGCACATGGCTCTCTCTAAGTGTACAAACACCACGCGTATGTGCGACAAAAACCACTTGCGGTTTGTATACCCAGGGCCGTTGTCCTTTATGGATACTCGTCGCTATGCCGCCGCCGACGGCGGGTCTCTCCTCTTGGAGTTACGTTGGCGTTCATTCCGCAATCCGCCGTCGCCGACGCAGGTCTCTTCTTCCCCTTCCTCTTATCTCACCCCACATCACACAGAGCCACTATGGTGTCGGCGCCGTCCTCGTTGTTCCTCGCGGCGCTCGCGCTGGCGGCCAACGCCGCGGCCGCGGCCTCGATCGCCGACGTCCCGGCCTACGTCGTGCCGGCGGTCGACTTTTCGCAGCTCTTCTCGGCCACGCCGGCGCTGCTGGACGCCATGCAGCACGACGGCATCGTCGCGCTCAAGAACATCCCGCAGTACGCCGAGCTGCGCGCC
>JAMFLL010001239.1:2823-18408 GCA_027475725.1 Pythium rhizo-oryzae | reverse complement strand
TCGTGCCTCGCGGCGCCCTACGGCGCGAGCGACGAGCGCACCAAGCGCTTCTTCCAGGTCAACATCTCCAAGGCGCGCGCGCCCGTGGTCTGCGCGAGCGCCGGGCGCCTCAAGGGCAAGGCCATCTACGCCGACCGCGACCTCCCCAAGAGCGCGCGCATCTGGACCGAGGCGCCGTACGTGGCCATGCAGCACGCTCCCAGCCGCCGCCGCGTCGCGTGCTGCCAGTACTGTTTCGTGCCGCTGCTGGGCGACTACCGGCAGAAGTGGACCGCGCTCGCAGCGCAGTGGAACGACCGCCGCGCGCACCGCGACGCGCCCATGGCTACGCCGCGCGACCTCGACGACGTGCTCGCCAAGCTCCAGGTCGAGCGCCGCAACTGCGGGCTCGCGGCGCCGGCCGTGCAGTGCGCGTGCGGCGACCTCTACTGCTCCAAGCTCTGCCAGCTGCGCGCGTACCACGACTTCCACGCGATCCTGTGCCCGCGCGACGACGCGTTCTCGGCCATGAGCGTGTTCATCCGCCACACGCAGGAGACCAACGACATTTTCCTGCTCGCCGCCAAGGTGATTGCGCGCGTGCTGAGCCGCTTCCTGGTCACGCAGGACCTGGTCAAGGCGCGCGAGCCCATGGACATGTTCCACAAGAAGCCCTGGTGGGAGGTCGTGATGATCGAGAAGCACGTGCAGCGCCACAGCGACGGCAGCAGTGGCGGCAGCGACGACACGCCCTCGTCGCACAGCAGCAGCAACAGCCCCGGCGGCAGCAGCGGCGCCGAGAACGAGGCGGCAGCAGAAAGCAGACAGACGCGCCGACAGGCGAACAACGGTCGCTTGCGCGGCGCTGACGACCACGAAGAAGAAGAAGACGGCGACGACGAAGAGTACGTGTCGACGACGCTGGACGGCGACGGGGTCGACCTGCCGCGCAACCCGCTGGCAAACGCGTCGTCCGAGACGAGATTCCTCAAAGATCTGCTCGTGTCGACGCACCAGCTTTTATTGGACGCGCTGGAGAGCAACTTTGTCCACCTCGAGCGCGAGGACCAGCTCCACGGCCACAAGGTCGACGAGATCTGGACGAGCTGCGCGAGCATTCTGAGCTTTGAGTTCTTCGCGGCGCAGCTCGGGCTCTTCGAGATGAACAATATCCAGGTCGAGATCGACCACCCGTTTCGCGCGCTCATGGAGGTGCTGGACCAGGGCGAGGATGCTGTAGACGAGAACGACCGTGAGCTGTTTGATCGCGTCCAATCGGTGCTGGCATTTGGCGACGAATCGCTCATGAGACAACAGCTCGAGGCGCTCACGCGAGACGGTGTATCGCCTGACGGCGACGAAGACGAGCTCGTCCAGAGCGGACTGCTGGAAGGGTACCCATCGGTCGACGGCACAGCGTTGTTCTCCATCATCTGCACAATGAACCACTCGTGCGATCCTAACTGCACAGTGCTCTACACCAAGAACGGCGACGCCCACGTCGTGGCCGTGCGTGACATCGCCAAGGGCGAGGAGCTCTGCATCTGCTACATCGACATTGACCAAGACGTGCGCGAGCGTGAGGCGCTGCTCAAGGAGTACCAGTTCAAGTGCCTGTGTCCGCGCTGCATTTTCGAGCGAAGACAGTTGAAGGACCAGCGGCTTGCGAACGAGGCCAGTCTTGTCGCGGCCGCGGCGAGACTGACCGGTCCGAGCGGCGTGCGCAATCCATCGGAGATTGGCATGGGCGCCGGCCGGTCCGGCCCAGCAAGTACGACAGAGCACCCACCGCCCCCACCCGTGGCGGCAGCGGCGATTGTCTAGCTCACTATCACAACCGAGTTTTAATAACTATATTGCTGAATATTTCTTCCGACCGTCAAAAGTTGCTGACCAGGACTGGTTCGATATGGTCCTGAGCGGCGCAAGACGCACGATCGCATCACACCCCGTACGTACCAGCATGGCCACTGATGCCGTTGAAAACGTACGTGTGGTTGAGCGGCAAAAACTGGTGCGTGATAATCTTCACGGCCTCCTGCGACGCCACGCCGCCCATGAGCGCCGCGATGTTGTGGAGCTCGACTTCGCACGAACGCGTCATCTCGTCGGCGTGGCCACGCGTGATCCAGTTGGCCAGTTCCGATCCAGCGGCGAGCGCCTTGGCCTTCTGCACGAGCCACTCGGCGTCTTTCTCCAGCTCAGCCGGGTCCGCGCCAGGGTAGCGACCGTGTTCGGGCACGAAGGAACCCGCCGCGCGCAGCATGAGGTACCATAGCAGCGGTGACTGCTGCGGGTCTTCATCCTCCACGTCGATCGAAGAAAGATCCAGCGCCTTGAACTCGTCCTCAATCGAGCGCGTTTGCAGCATCTAAAACGAGAGGGCCCCAGCCAGTTAGTTCCAGGTGGTTCGCAAGCATATCACCGCGCATCTCTCGAACTGATACGTACCGCGATGTTGTACGCGTTCTTGCAGAACGCGTCGACCTGCTCCTCACTGATCTTGTCGACCGGGAGACCGACACTCACGAGGTGCTGCTGCACGATCGCGCCAACGCGGGTCGCGTCCTGCTTGGCCTTGTCGACGTACACCTGCTGGAGCGCGACATACGACTCCGTGGATGCCGTCATGTCGGGCACGACGCCCGTGATGGGGAGCATGCCGTCGTTTTCATCCACGAAGTCGGCCAGGCCGCGCGCGAGGAACCAAAAGTCGGCCGTCGAAGCCTCCAACGCGACCTGTCGGGCGGCTTGCAGCACCTCGACGACCTCGTCGGGCACGATCGGCGCCGCATAGGCCTTGTAGGCGCTCTCCACGGCTTCGATAAAGTTGACCTCGTGGCCGGGGCCGCCCCACGCCATCGACTGGATGAGCTGCTTGAACTCGGTCTTCTCGGGGAACGTCTTGGGCGCAGCGCCGTCGTGGCTCGCCTTCCAGGCCTCGACGGCCTTGAGCAGCACCACCACGAACGGCACGTGCGCGTGGTCGATCGATGCGAGCTTGTCGAGCTCAAACTGCGCGGCGAACTGCTCCAGCGCCGGGAACGGCTTGGAGAGCCGCAGCTCGTGGATCGGCGGGTCGTTCTTGGCGTCCAGGATCGCGTGCTCCTCGACCTGGAGGCGGAAGTAGCCGAGGAATCCGTACGCGTTCACGAGCAGCAGCGGGATCTTCTTGGCGCGGCACTGCTCGCCCAGCAGCGCCGCCAGCGCCGCGTCGGTCTGCGTCGCGATCACGAGCTGGAACGAGTCGAGAAAGTGCGGCTCGCTCGCCAGCACGGCGCGCGGGTCCGCGTGGCGGTGCGTGCCCGAGACGTCGTTGTTCATCTCGAGCAGCAGCTGCGTCACGACCTGCGCGCGCGACGCGCCGATGTGCTCGTGCGCGACGAAAAAGTTGTTGGTCACGTCGGCCTGCGTGACCGTGTGGTCGTCCAGGATCGTGAACTGCTTGACGCCCGGGAGCACGAGGTTCTTGAGCGTCTCGGCGCCCGTGGCGCCCGCGTGGACCAGCAGAATGTGCGTGCTTGCGAGACGCCGCTGGCCGTCGGCGCCCCACAGACGCAGCTGGCGGTCGTACTTGTCCATGGCCGGCGAGAGAGAGAGGAAGCAGGGGAGAGGGGGAAGCTTGGAGCTCTTGGCGATTGTGGATGCTGATGCGGGTTGATTCGGGCGAGTTCGAACCTGGGTTGCTGGATATTGTGACATTTCAGTGGACACTCAAAGGAGGGAAGTGCACCTCCAGAAACTGCAAGCTGAGAATACATAACAGAGGTCCTTATGATAGTGACGTCACTGATTTTGTGACCTATTTCTGAGTCCGTTCTCAGAACTCAGATGGTTTGAGCCGGGTGTGGCCGGATCTTTGTGCTTGCTTCAGGGAGGAAGGAGGTTTCTTTCGTCTTCTCCGCCCTCGACGCCAGAGTGGGTCGGATAAGGACGTCAATGCTCACAGGCTCGAGGCTGCGATGTGATCTCGTGGAGGAAATCGTCCTTGGTCTGAATCAGCTGGATCGAGGGGATTCTGGGCGCACCACCAGAAGAACCGGTCGGATTAGATCAGGATGAAGCCATCTTGGCGAGCAGCTCCAAAGACGCGGCCGCGTTTTCTGAAGGCAGCTGACGTGGCGGGATGAAGAGGTCCGACGCACATGCGACCATGGACTGCGTACGTATGTGTGCTGGGTGTTAAACCAGCCGAAGCCTCTCGAGGCGGAGGCAATCGCATTTGGGAACCGTGGCTTGCCAACGTCCCTTCACATCTCCATCGGGACCAAACCACCAGAAGCACTACCGGTCTCATACCGGTTTCTACATACAAAAAGCCAGTCAAACTCAGAAACCTCCAGCCATTTATAAATGGAACACAGCTCGTCTAAAGCTGTTCTTCTTTTACAATCTCAATCGTATAGCACCAAAGTATACGTTGTGAAAGTGTCCTGACTGTGAGAGTAACATTGCACCACAAATAGAGACTATCACTTATTCCATATAATGGGTTTTGGCAGTGCCTTGAAGCGCCACCTTGAAGTCCCGTCGAGCGCCCATCCTTCCCGGTGCCATCATGGGAGGCGGGTTCGCCAGCTTCCAGCCCAGCTGATGAGGAAAGCTCTCCGTACTGTACGCTCTCTCTGAAGGGGGAGGATCAGGAAGAGGAGCAGCAGTTCCATTCCCCGCCCGACGCTTCACGCTCGGCCGCGATAAGTCTCCTCATTCTCGAATCGCCCCTCCCCAGCACACAAGCCTCTACCTCCCCTTTCGTCAAGATGGCCTCCCGCGTCGCCTCCAAGTCCTCCAAGTGGCTCTCCGACCCGTCGGTACGAGCTACTGTTCTCTGCTAATATGGAAGGATCCTTCCAGAGTGTCTAATAAGCCGTATTCTTCCTCCAGACGTACCCGCTTCTGGCGTGTATCTCGTTCGGCGCCGTGCTGTGCGCGTCCGTGGGCACGCGCCACCTGACGTCGTCGCCCGACGTCAAGTGGAACCGCGAGAAGCGCAAGAACCCGGAGCTCGCGCTCAGCCAGAACTCGACGACCTGGAGCTCGCACCGCCAGTCGCTCAAGAACCTGGCCGAGAACCGCGTGAACGCCCACAGCAGCAAGTAAATGTCTGGAGTCGAGTGCCGTGCCAAGTCGCCGCGCCACGAGCGACGAGGACCAACATGCGCACGTCCCGATCGTGTGCTTCTGTCACACTACGACTCGCCGGAAGAAAAAAACGGCACGAAAGCCCCAGAAATAGTGAAACACACGATCCGTTTTGAGTTTTAAATTGTGGTGTTCTACATCCGACCTTCCTCGGCGCCTTCCTTGTCCATGTCCTCGTCCTTCGTCTCCTCCTCATCGCTGTCATCATCGTCATCGTCATCATCATCATCATCGTCGTCGTCTGATGCTTCGAGTTCTCCGTCGAGGAGGCTTTGCCGCGGCGGCAGGGAGCCGTTCTTCTCAAAGTATTCGCGGTCCGTGAGCCGCGGGAGCGCGAGGTCCAAGTAGTACTCCTCCGTGAGCAGCATGTCTACGACCTCGTCCACGTACGTGATCTCCCAGCCTACGTTTCCACATCACAACAGTGTTTTTAGACATTTCAAGCAGAGTCAAGCAGACACATAATGAGCCGCTCGTACCGATGACTTTGCGCTTGCGGATCTTCCGGCGGTCGCTGTACAGCGGTTCGAGCAGTTGATACACCTCCAGTGGTCGGCCGACAAGCCGCAGATAGACCGCGCCGAGAATCGTCACGTATCTACTCCAACCAACAAGATCAGTATTTTAAACCAAACACAAGCGCTGCGCGCGCTGCGGGGACGTGAACGTACTTGTACTCGCCGTTCTGGATAAACTCCTTGACGGCCTCGATCTCGGGCTGCAGCTGCAGCATCTTGAGCAGCAAACACAGAAACGGCGTGGGCTGCTGGTTGCCGCCGAACGTGCCGCCGACGTACTGGAGCTCGATGGCCTTGTCCACGAGCGACGCGGTCGTGAGCCCGAAGCACTGCTCCTTCCAGTAGATGCTCGAGTAGATGCGGTTCCGCATGATCTTCTCGATCAGGTGCTGCGGGTTCACGCCGTGGACGCTCTGCGCCAGCGGGTCCGTCGCGTTCGCCATCTCGCCGCCCGTCTTCCTTCGTTCCCGCTTTCCCAAGTGTCAATCCAACCCACGCCATCCCGGTTACACTGCTCAACGGAACCGTAACCCATCCGAATACAAACCCCTATCAATGCCCATGGGGGACGTCTCGTGCTTCCATGCAAAGTTCTGTCCCAGGGAATAGTCCACTCTTGTCAATCTAGTTCAAATCTAACCTTCTTTTGAAAACTAGATTTTCTCTCGCAAGAGAAAACTTCCCATCGAGAACAAGTTGCCGATCCAGCCACCATGGGACGCACGTGGTTCGTGCTCGTCGACCGCTATGGACTTATGCTCGCGCCGCCGCGCTCCGTGCTCGCGGAGTACCAGGTCGCGACCTACATACGCCACATGGCGTTCAACGCCTTTCGCGAGCTGCTCTCACCCTTCCGATTGCCCAGCCTCTCAGTCTACGCGAGTTGGGACGCGTTCTGCCGCGGAGACGCGCCACTCGCGCTCGACGCGAGCGTGAGCGCGTTGGGCGCCACCGACAAGTCGGCGCTTGTGGTCGTCGCACCGGTGATGAAGAGCGCATTGCCAGCAGAGCCTGCGGCGCCACGGTACGGCACGAACATCCCAACGACCACACATGACGTGGTGTGGCTCGGATCGCGGCGCGGCGCAGTCGTCGACACGCGGGGTATCGACTTGGCCAATCTGAAGACGCTCTCCCGCCGCGAATTGACAAACCAAGTGGTCGAGATGATGGAACAAACGCGCGTGGTGCACGTGATCAGTCCGCCGATGACCGGTAAGACGGCTCTCGCCACGCTGGTCTGTCGCGAGCTCCACAACCGAAGCGTCACGGAGCAGCAGCAGCCGCGATGCGTCGCGATCGCCAGGGTCTCGATGCGGACGGTGAACTTCCATGAGCCGTTTCACCATGTTTTCCTCCGGGAATGCGGGATCAAGTGGGATCAGTTTCTCGCCTTGCGTGACCGCGGTTACAAGATCAACATTGTCGTTGATGATTGCCAGGTGCTATACGAGTCTGAATCGACCAAATCCCAACGAGAGTCTGTCGATCTGTGGTGGTTGGTTGAGAAGGTCCTCGCGGGCGCGACCCAGGACGTCGGCGTGTTATTGCTCGCTTGCCACGCCAACGCCCTCATCGTTTCTCCAGTCCAGGTGCCATTGAAGCAGCAGTTGCACCCTCACAGTCTATTTTTCAGCCAAGAGGAGATCGAAGAGTACGTCGTTCGATGGTTTGATGGCGTCGAGAGCCTTGGTCCGGCGATGCTCCAGTTTTGTGCGCTACTACGAGCGCTCACCGGTGGTCACGTCGGATTCTGCGCGACTGCGATCCAGGTGATGAACGAAATGCTGGAAACACGCAAAAACATCCGTCCACCCCCCACTGCTGACGAGTGGATCGACACGATCCAACTCGGCTCACTGGACGACTGGCAATGGGTCGGGGAGTTTGAGGTGACCAGCGCTCTCCGTATGTATTCCATTCACGAGTGTGGAAAGAACGCGCGCTTGGAGCGACTCCTCTACGGTCAGAGTGCCGACAGTAACACCGAGGACGACGTTGTTTTCATTCGCGGCTCTATCGGCTCTGGCATCTTGGAGGATCGAGAAGACGACCAACTGAACTTCTTCACACCTATGATGTGGCGCAATTTTGTCAAAGACTGCGTCGTTGGGTTGCCGCGAGCCACAGATGCGCCAGTAACACTACAACAGCTCACGGAGAGTATTCAACAAGTCATCGATTACGCTGGCGTCCAGAATGTGCTCCATCGAGACCCAAACAACGCAGTCGCGCTTGAGCGCGCGTGTCAGTTGGCGCTCTACAAGGCCGTGTATCGCTCAACGCCGCCGTCTTTCAGGACGTCTGTGGACGATGGCGCGCTGTTCGGCTCGTATGAGTTTTTGGACTTCATGGTATGCCACGGCGAAACACGGTGGGGGATTGAGCTGCTGCGCGACGCCAGCCAGTGGCGCAAGCTTGTCGCTCGCTTTGCGCCCGCAGGTCAGTACGCTCGTCTTGGCCTCGGAGACTACTGTGTCCTCAGGTTCGATCGCGTCGTCGATGCGGACGAGGCCGGGCAAAATGGGATCGCAGCGGAAGCTATGAATATGCAATGGATTTCGCGAGACGAACTGGAGCTCTTGTTCGCAGCACCTGGGACTGTAGAGTTATCGTGAGTCGAATGGCTGTCCAGTCACGTACGAGGGAGAACCAAGAAATCACGAAGCTACGAACACGCTCTGGGAAGTTCTTGAGTGTGCGATCTCTCGTTCGTGTTGCTTGCACTCGATCAGGGTGAAGTGAGTCAGCATTTTCTGTGCACCGAGAGTCGCGTGTTCGGCTTGGAGATTTGGCGGTACCGGTACCGGTAACTCGAAATTCTCATTTCGGCCGGTCGATGACCAGCACTACATGACTTTTTCATTCAGCAACGTGGTGCCACCCTGGTCTGCGTTAATCTCGTTTTCGTTACTCATTCCTGCTTTCAGCCAGAAGAAAAGAGTTCTTATCGCATCGCAGGACAATTGTGAAGCTCATTTCCCCATTTCAATTCTATTAATGCAGGCCATTTACTGGTCACGGGGGAGACGTTGAACTGTGTAAAAACAGTCCCTCTTCCATCGGATGGATGTCGCCACCGAAAACGAGACAGTTGAGCGGCGCGCCGACTTCAGCTCCTCCATGGTGCCTATTGATCAGAATGAAATGAGTCTCACTCCATCTCACTCATATGAGATCGTGCTCTGACACTTGCGCGCATCAACCTTGAAACCGAGCGCTGGTACAGACGACGACCGTGGAGTTTTGGGAATACTTGACGATGTAGAGGTTGGAGCATGATCTTATGTCCTGCTTGATCTTGTTGATCGTGATTCGCTTATCTCGTCGGAAATCGACGAGGCAATGATCCGTTAGTTCAAGGAAAGAATACGGTCCACCCTGAGCGAATCGCGCGACATGGTCGTCCAACCGGTCAGCCTCACGCAGTAACTCGATACCCCAAAAAAAATCATCGGTGGTGCTGTGCACCGTGAAATCAATGAAACCCGTCGACGCGAATATCGCTCCAACGTCCGGAGAGATCACGAAAGATCTTGGTGTACAAGAGTATGCCACCCTGTAGAACTCCATTTGCCACACTCGCTCGAGCGGAATCCCGGTCTAAACACTTTGGCCGAGTGATTGACGTACTAGGTCGTAATTGATTCCTTGTAGTACGCGTTGGATCAATTCGTGGAGAGTCGTCGGAGCGCTTGGGGCACGGTCAAACTGATCGAGATTTCTCTCCAAAAAGCACCACGACATGGCTGCCGTCGAAAAATCAAATTTGCCTCGGACAGTACGCACCAAGATTCTGGCCTGAAGACAGAACTCGAGCATTTTGCCATCTTCATTCGTAACCTTACCGAACCAAAGGCGCGTCAGGAATTCAACGACACCGGGCTCGAGTAACCGCAGCTTGCGAACGCTGCGGCTCTCGTAAAATCGTTGGAATAGAAGAACGTTATCCAGTCTTTGACCTCGTATCAATCGAACCCACTCGGCAGCAGTTGGGCACGGACTGGATTTCTCGGCACGGGTAAAGCGCAGTTCTTCCATACAGCTGACAGCAGTGGTACACAGCCCAATATGACCACCAGTGACAGCACGTAGGAGGTCACAGAAGAGATGTCTCGCAGTTCCGAGACTCTCGAAATCGTCGAACCATCGAGAGGCATACGCATACACCTCATCGCGGCTGAAATGGAGATGCTCGACGTTCAATACGCGACCGGGATCCATGTTGACTGGAACCGAGAGGAGAGAGCTGTGGACGCCGCAAAATAGGAGCAGACGGACGTCGAGAATCGCACCCCCGAGGACTTACAGAACAAAGTGCCACAGATCGAGAGATTCTCGTTGAAGGCCGTCGGACCGGGACGTGTAAAGCAACTGGCAATCATCCACGACGACGTAAATCAAATAGCCACGCTTGCGCAAGCCCACAAAATCGCCCCAGTCGATACCGTTCTGACGGAGAAACACCTTGAGGAAAGGCTCTCTCAAATTGCTCGTGCTCATCGAGACACTTGCGATCGCGATGGGCCTTGGCTCTTGCTGTTGAAGTTGCTGTTGCCGTTGCGTCTCGTAACATCGGCTCTGGAGCTCTCGAGACACCAACGAGGCGAGAGTGGATTTCCCTGTCATTGGTGGACCAATCACTTGCACCACGTGCTTCTCGTCGAGCATCTCAATCACTTGTCGGGTTAATACTTGTCGGGGGAGGATCCTCGAATCGGCTGTGTCGATGCCGAACGTGTCAATCACCGCAACACGCGGCGATCCGCGTATAACATCTTCGCTTGCCATGGGGACGTCATATACTGGTGCAGCAGTCTGCGCAAAGCTCAGGTGGTCTTGTGAGACGACAACGAGTGGGTCATGCCTTGTGCTTCCCAAAGACTCTATGCTTTGAGTAGACGCGAGCGGCCGGTCCCGGCGGTTGAATGCGTTTTGACTGGCGTAGATGAGAAGGCGCGTGCGATCAGTGTTCACAAACACGTCGGCAAGCGCATCACGCAGTGAGGCGACGGATTCGGATTCAACCAACGCGCTGTCCAACGCGAGCTCCTGTCCACCACACTCAACGAACACGAACCATTTTAGCCACATGAGCTTTGCTCAAGATCGCCTGTTCGGGAAGTGGTGAGTGAGGGGGAGCGCCTTCCTCCCGAGGTGGGCCCGCATCATCAACTGCTCCGGATATTCGACCACCGTAACAAGCGGGGGAGCTCAAGATCTTCGCGTATCTGGTCACAGTAGTGACTCGGATGCAGGTTGTGGTCGCCCGTCGACTCGAGGCGCTCGCTGCGGTGCGTGCATTGCGCCCGTGGAGACAGAGGCGCGACCACGGTCTCTCCATGCGGTTACCCATTTGCTTGTCAGAATAACACCATCAAAACATCGTAACCACGAAAATCCGATCCCAACGTAGGAAGCAAGCGTAACCCACCCAAATACAAGCCCTCTCACAATACCCCATGGGGGACTACCACATCATCCCGTTGATTGGCGACGGAAAAACGAAAAAAGCGACGTCCAAGACGCAAGACCTCACCATGGTGCTCTACGTGATCGGACTGGGCTTGGGCGACGAGCAGGACATCACGCTGCGCGGGCTCAATGCCGTCAAGAAGTGCAAGAAGGTCTTCCTCGAGAACTACACCTCGGTGCTCGGCATGGACCACAACAAGCTCGTACGAACGACGCTTTTTCCTCCTCTCCCTCCTCTTGCTTACATGGAGCGCTCACGCTCTTCTCCGCTGACAGGGCGAGTTCTACGGCTGCGAGGTGATCCTGGCGGACCGCGACTGCGTCGAGACGGGCGCGGACCAGATCCTGGGCGACGCCAAGGACAGCGACGTCGCGTTCCTCGTCGTCGGCGACCCGCTCTGGTGCGTTTTCCGTTTTTGTGTTGTTCTTTGTCGCTTGTGGGACGAACACTGACCGCGCATTTGGGTTGCGTAGCGCCACGACGCACACGGACCTGATCATCCGCGCCAAGGAGCTGGACATCACGGTCGAGGTGATCCACAACGCGTCGGTCATGGGCGCCGCGGCGTCCTGCGGGCTGCAGCTCTACTCGTTCGGCCAGACCGTGTCGATCCCGTTCTTCCGCGACGAGTGGCGCCCCGACAGCTTCTACGACAAGATCATGTACAACAAGAAGGGCGGCATGCACACGCTGTGCCTGCTGGACATCAAGGTCAAGGAGCCCGACTTCGAGGCCATGGCGCGCGGCCGCATCGTGTACCTGCCGCCGCGCTTCATGACGGTGAACCAGGCCATCGAGCAGCTCATCGAGATCGAGGAGAAGCGCCAGGAGGGCGCCTACTCCAAGGAGACCATGTGCGTGGGCATGGCGCGCCTGGGCCAGAAGGACCAGGTGATCGTGGCCGGCACCATGGAGGAGCTGCGCACGGTCGACTTTGGCGCGCCGCTCCACTGCCTCGTCATCGCCGGCGACGTCCACCTTATGGAGGAGGAGATGCTCAACATGTTCCGCGTGACCAAGTAGATATACTGGGATTAGAATACGACTCGGTGGCCACCTAAGAGAAGGTGAACACATGGTGATGATGCTCCGAGTCTATTTAATAGCGTCGGGCAGACGAATCACGACCAACAAGATGGAAAACGATCACTGTCACAACGGGTGCATCGATCGACTCACTGTCCCAGAACTGTGTGGTGCGAGTGATGGATAGCATATCCATCATTTCCAGCGGCATTCGGGGTCCAACGGGATGCTTCATTCGCGATTCCTTCTCCACCAGCGCAAATGGGCTGCAAGTGGTCCGTGCTCGTGGACCGCAACGGTCTCCTGTTCGCGCCGCCGCGCTCCGTGCTTGTGGAATACGAAATCGCGACCTACATACGCCACGTGGTGTTCAACGCCTTTCGCGAGCTGCTCGCACCCTTCGGATTACCCAGCCTCTCCGTCTACGCGAGTTGGGACGCGTTCTGCCGCGGAGACGTGCCGCTCGAGCTCGACGCAAGCGTGAGTGCGTTTGGCGCCACCGAGAAGTCGGCACTTGTGGTCGTCGCGCCGGTGATAAAGAGCGCATTGCCAGCAGAGCCATTAACACCGAGGTACGGGACGTCTATCCCGACGAGTACAGAGGACGTAGTCTGGCTCGGATCGCGACGCGGCACGGTGAGCAACACGCGGGGTATCGACTTGGCCGGTCTGAAGACGCTCCCCCGCCACGCATTGACCAACCGAGTGGTCACGATGCTGGAAGAGACGCGCTTGGTGCATGTGGTCAGTCCACCGATGACCGGGAAGACGGCTCTCGCCACGCTGGTCTGTCGCGAGCTCCACAACCGATCCGTCACGCAGCAGCCGCAGGAGCTGCACCAGCCACGACGCGTCGCGATCGCCAGGGTTTCGATGCGCACGGTAAACTTCGATGAGCCGTTTCGCCATGTTTTCCTCAGGGAATGCGGCATCGACTGGGACCAGTTTTTGGCCTTGCGTGACAATGGCTACAAGACCTACATTGTCGTCGATGATTGCCAGGTGCTGTACGAGTCTGGTTCGGATGGTCCTCAGCGAGGCTCCCTGGGTCTGTGGCGGCTAGTCGAGGAAGTACTCGAGAACTCGATTTCGGACGTCCGCGTGTTGCTACTCGCTTGCCACGCCAACGCCCTCATCGCTCCACCAGTCCAGGTGCCACCGAATCAGCGACTGCGCGCTGAGAGCCTGATTTTCAGCCGAGAGGAGATCCAGGAGTACGTCGTTCGGTGGTTTGATGGTGTTGAGAACCTTGGCCCCGCGATGCTCCAGTTTTGCGCGCTACTACGAGCGCTCACCGGTGGTCACGTCGGATTCTGTGCGACTGCGATCCAGGTGATGAACGAAATGCTGGAAACACGCAAAAACATCCGTCCACCCCCCACTACTGACGAGTGGATCGACACGATTCGACTCGGGTCGCTGGACGATTGGCAATGGGTTGGGGAGTTTGAGGTGTCCAGCGCTCTCCGCATCTATTCCATCCACGAGTGTGGGAAGAACGCGCGATTGGAGCGTCTTCTCTACGGTGTGAGCCCCAACACCAGCACCGACGACGATGAAGCTTTCCTTCGCGGCTGTATCGGCTGTGGCGTCTTGGAGGATCGCGAAGACGGCCAACTCAACTTCTTCACACCTATGATGTGGCGCCACTTTGTCAAAGATTGCGTCGTTGGCTTGCCGCGAGCCGTTGACGCGCCAGCAACACTACAGCAGCTCATGGAGCGCGTCCAGCAACAAATCGACTACACTGGTGACCGCAAGGTGCTCCGCCGAGAGCCAAATAACACTCTCGCGCTCGAGCGCGCGTGCCAGTTAGCACTCTACAAGGCTGTCTATCGCTCGACACCGCCCTCGTTTAGGACGTCTGTCGACGACGGCGCGCTGTTCGGTTCGTCCGAGTTTTTGGATTTCATGGTCCGTCACGGCCAGACACGGTGGGGCATTGAGCTACTGCGCGATGCGAGTGAGTGGCGCGAGCTCGTCGCTCGTTTTATTCCGGGGGGTCGATATGCTCGTCTTGGTCTCAGCGATTGCTGTATCGTCAGGTTCGCTCGCGCCGTCGCTGTGGACAACGCTAGTGAGGTGACAGCGGAATGTATGAACATGCACTGGGCTATGCTGGATCATCTGGGCCTTTCGTTCGCGGCGCTTGTGATTGGCGAGGCACCGTAAGTGTGGAAACTCGCAGTCGATGCTGGTGAGAAGTCAAGAGACGTGGAGCGGGGAGGGTTGGCTGGTGATACGGCAAGGCATTTGCGTGAGTGTGAGTGTTGAGTGGATCTCAAGAAATGCAAGACGTGTGGTGAGACGGTAGTAGCGGTAGACTGATTGACGGATCCGACGGGTCCTTTTGCGCATGTAGATAAAGTAGGATTTAGAATTCTACTCGGAGTTCACATTAGAATCGTGCACACGGTCAGCGCGTCGCAGCCATGGATGGATGTGTAGTCCCTATTAGGGACTCCCTAAATGGTGTCGCCGTCACACCTTGAGCCTTGAGTCACGACTCGCCACCATGGTCCACGGCAACATCATTCGGCGCAACGCTCGAGAGATCCAAAACCTCTAACACGACCAAGTGTATGGTCTTTTCCTCCGTGGTGGCCGGCTTGGGTGTAGTCGCTTTTTCTGTTGCTTGATCCGCGACGACCTGACTGAACTTCACGACGCAGCACTCGCTGAGGCAAAGCCGCGCATACTGACCCCCTGGGGCGAATCGCGTGACGAGCTCGCGCCGCTCGCTGGCGTCACGTAGCAGCTCGATGCCCCATCGTGTCTGGCCGTGTCGTACCATGAAGTCCAAAAACTGGGGAGAGCCGAACAACACACCGTCGTCCAGCGACGTCTTGAACGACTTCGACGTCGAGCGATAGACGGCCTTGTACAGCGCCAATAGGCAAGCGCGCTCAACTGCGAGCGCGTTGTGTGGGTCGCGGTGGAGCTCCTTCTGGACGCCAGTGTAGTCCATTTCCTTCTGGATGCGCTCCATGAGCTGCTCGAGTGTCGCAGGCGCTTCCGTGGCTCGCGGCAGGCATCTGGCGCACTCATGGACAAAGCGGCGCCACAAAACGGGCGCGGAGAAGTTAACATGGCCATCGTCTTGATCCACGAAACCCCGACATCAACACAGCGGCGAAAGAAGGTGTCGTCGTCGTCGGAGTTCTCGCCGTAGAGAAGCCGTTCCACTCGTTTGTACGCACCATGTCCGAGGTGATGAAACAGACGTACAGCAGGGGTGGTCATAAGGAAGTCGTCCAGCCGAAGTCCTTCCAACGAACCGAGCTGCAGCATGTCAATCCATTCGTCGGCCGTTGGCGTCGGGCGCCTGCCGTGGAAGCGCCCACGGAACACCGGGGCCATTGCATGCATCGCCTCGGCACATAAGCCGACCTGCCCACCCGTGAGCGCCGAAAGCAGTTTACAAAACAGGGCCAGTTTGTCGCC
>JAMFLL010001238.1:0-18419 GCA_027475725.1 Pythium rhizo-oryzae | reverse complement strand
AAGTACACCGCCGCACGGATCGTCTCAAACCTGATGACCGGCGCGTAAGCCTCGTCGTAGTTGACGCCAAACACTTGTTCGTACCCGTGCACCACCCACCGAGCCTTGAACCGCTTGACGTAGCCCTGCTCGTCCTTTTTCACGACAAGCACTCATCTGTTCGTGATTACTGTTTGGGACTTGGCCACCGAGTTGTGTGGTATAACCACCCAGACGCCGTGTTTGCGCAGCGAAGCCATCTCTTATTCCATCGTTGCCTGCCAGTGGTTTGAGAAACGCAGTCCGCCACAGCCTCCTTGTGTGTGCGCGGAATCTTGACCTCATCTGCTACCAGCTGCTCCTCCGGTGTGACGGACTTGTCTTGCACTGCATAGACCTGCAGAGATCTCATTTTGCTTCAAAGTTCTGCAAACCACATGGTTCACCTCGACGAAGTCTTTGTACTTGCTGTTCTTGATTCGCGTCCTTCGGGGTCTGGCCAGAAGACCATCCTTCTCGACCATCACCGTGTCTGTTCTCTGTGGCTTGGCGGGCTGAGCTTCAGCCGCTGAGTCTTCTGTATCGGACTCGGGCTCCGACTCCCCCCGACTCCCGTCGTCACTTAGCTTGTTGATCTGCATTGCACTGGAGCCTCCAGCGTATCTTCGGGTCTTGCAGCCACGGGTCTCTGGCTGGCCACGGGGGTTGAGACCAGGCTCTATATGCCTGAGCGCATTCTCACGATCGGAATGCCGACCGGCAGAACCACCATGTGGTTCCCATAGGCGTTCTCCAATACCTTGTTCACGTAGCCTGCTTCAAGTGTGAATCGCTCCTTTAACTTCATGTTGTCACCACGCGCAGTTCTCATTGTGCATGTCCTTGCATCCTTCCACTTATATCCTTTGGTATCAGGCGAATAGCCGAGTAGGAGCCCTGCTTCTGACTCTGTCTTGAGCTTTTTCTTGCGCTTGCACTTGCGTCTGGGCACAAACACGTACACCACGCATCCCACGTGCGTAAATGCAACACATCGGGCTTCTCGTTGTACAAGAGTTCATATGGCGTCTTGAACCCAAAAACCCTGGATGCAGTCAAATTTAGCGTATCCACGACATGTAGGAGAGCTTCTCCTCAGCGCTTGAACGACACTTGAGTCATCTCGAGTAGCGCCCTGATCTTCGTCACCACAATGCCATTCGCTCGTACGACCATACCGTTCTCCTCCGATGCATAGCCGTTGGTGGTCTCGGTCTTGACCCGAGTTTGTCGCAGAAACGTTGCATCTCCATGTCGATCAACTATGTTCCTTGATCAGCGAAGATCTCTTGAACCACTAGCTCCCTATGCTTGAACTCCGTGTTTAGGAGGGCGATCAGTCGCTGCATGTGTCTCACGGCTTCTGACCTCTTGGTCATCAGGAATGCCCACTGGAATCTTGTGTGTCTCCCACCAACAGGAAAATACTTGCTGCCACATGCCGCCGTCTTCTCATCAACGGACGCCACGTCCATGCACAATTGCTAGTGCGGCCTCTCCGCCTTCTTCGTCTTCGACGGATAGATCTATCATGCTTTTGACACGTCGCACGGAACACAATCGTACTGTTGCATCTCCTTATTGATGATCTTAAGTCCTTCCACGCTGCTCCAGCGTGAGACCCTAGACAACATGCAGGATGTCGTGGACGATTTCAAGTCCAGAAACCCTATGTGGACAGAGATCAGGGCATTTATGATCGACAAAGATTTCAAGGAGCGAAAGCTGCTGCGTACCAACTTTCCTGAAGCACGCATCCTGTTGTGCCATTACTATGTGATTAAGTACTTCGCGAAGAAGGTGCGTGATGATCATGTGTTTCATGTTGTGGTCGTGGGGTTCTGACTCACTGTCCTTATTATGTTGATCACATAGGTGAACACTCTCGTGCGTGGTACGAAGGCAGAGAAGGACGCCATCATGGACGTTCTTCGTGCACTCGTCTACGCAAAGTCGCGCGAGTTCTACGATGCGTTGAAGCTTCAACTTGCCTCTCGCCTCGCTGACTTGACAGACGAAGACTTGGACGACGTTCCAGATGAAGTCGCTGACCATGACAGACGAAGACTTGGACGACGTTCCAGATGAAGTTGACGACCTCGATGAAGAGTCCGACGAGGATGACGAGGGTGATGATGCCAGTTTATTGAACGTGGACGAGACCGAGACGGACACGCTTGCCTTGGAGGCACTCCAAACTGCACGACACTCGATTTGGGGGAAGAAGCACGTGTTTTACAAGTACTTCGAGAAGTATTGGGAGTCGTGTGTTGGCGAGTGGGCCATGCTCGAGCGGCAGAACGTGGCCCACTTGGGCAACAACACCAACAACCGAATTGAAGCGAAGTTTGGTCAGTCCAAGCGGGTTTTGCGGTCCAACCTCGACATGGAGCAGACGGTGCGAACTCTTTTGACTATGCAAGAAGTGTGCGAAGATCAATACCTCAAGGAACTTCTCATTGTTGCCACACGTCTCGCCCACAATGACGATCGCGAGTTGAATCTGCTGGCCAACCGGGTCAGCGAGTTCGCTTACAAGCTTGTTGAGGTACGATCTCCTTTTTACACCCTCGACGGTTGCAAACTCATCTTGATTATTTCGTCGCTCTGAGTAGAAGGAGTACTTGGCTGTGAAGACCCAAGCAGTTCACTACAGCGTTCGCGAAGAGGGGGGAAATGCGATCCTGAAGAGCACGGATGCGTCTAAGATTGATGACCCTGCGGAACATACAGTGGACATCGAGGTGGGTGCTGTTCTGTGCTGTGAGAACGCCGTTCGGTATCTTCCTATACTAAGTTTGAGAGGTGTGCAGGAGAACCTATGCGCTTGTTTCTTCACCCAAGTCCGATTACTGCCTTGCAGGCATGTGTTTTTCTACATACTATTCACGAAAAAGGACACGGTGATACCCATGACGTTCATCAACCAGCGCTGGTCTATAAGGAACGAGGTCAACAACATCGGAGAAGGAGCAGTGCGGCCAGGAGGATATATGATCAGACGGGCGGGCGTCGTAGTCTGTAGCTCAACAACACTGTTCTGTGGATGTACACTGACGATATTTGTGCGTGTAGATCTCGGATATGCACGTGCTCACGACAGCAACCGATTCTGTCGCCGTACCGCGGCGTGACGAGTGCATGCAGATGGCCACATTGACTATTCGATTCGTACTCGACGAAGGCGCCCTCGATGACATCACCACAGCCTTGCGCGAGCGCTTCACCCCCGACGAAGACACGGAAGACACTCCCCCGAGCCCTCTGATCCGCGTTGGAGACGGCAAGGGCCTCATCGGCGTGAACCATGTGGTCACAATGCTGAGATTCTGGACTGCTTTCGACGATGTTTATGAGGTGGTGCGTGCCGTGGAGTGGCTTCGTCGGCAAAACTGGAGAGAGGCCGACATCGACCCGCCCTTTGACCAGCTTGGTGGGCCGAGTGCGGTACGTGTGTCTCATAAAATCTGCCGCTTGCAAACGTACTAGCTCGTTCTGTGCGTTCTGTACGCTAACAGAATCTTTCTGCGAGCTTGGCGATGGCAATCCGTGCGATGCCACTCGGCGAAATCCAGACGACGATGTCGTTGACACAGGGGAGCAGGCTCTTGAAGTTTTGCAGTGGCGACTGGCTCAACACGACTTGCGTTGTCGCCGTGCTCGAGTGTCTCCAAGGCACTTTCAACAACGTTGGTGTCGTGTCGCCAGAGTTCATCCACATGTCAGACTTCAAGGCCCGCACGTCGCTGCTCTCGGCTCACTCGGTACTCAATGAAGAGACGAAGAAGATCATCGGGGTCGTCAACACAAGTGAAGCCAAGGGCAGACACTGGGTCGCATTCTATATCGACCGCAGCGACAGCACGTGCGTCCTCTACGACCCGCTCAGATTATCGTCGAATCTGGGGCACTTGAAGATTCTTGTGAAGGGAGAAATCGAGTCGCGTTTGAACGTGGAGTTCGAGTACCGAACCTACGTCGGTATGCTACAGAAGGATGGCTTCAACTGCGGCGTCTTTTGTTTGTTGTTCCTTGAGCTCATGCTTGCAGGCGCCAAATGGAAAGCAGCCTACGACGCCCAGCTCAAGTTTTTCCGGATGCGCTACATGAAGATGGTGTACGCGCTCGTGCGCGCTTGTGGCGAAGATGCAGAGCTGTAGGATGCCGCGAGCAATTCTAATACATTCACTTCTGCATGCATCTCAGTCTCAGCATCGCCTTTACTGTGCTGTCTTTGCACTGTGAACAATACTTGTTATGTGGGCCGCCAAAAAAACGCGCGCCGTTTACAAAGTGGTGGTTCGATGACGCCTCGCGTGCGAGGCTCTTGGCACTACCAATTACATCACTTTAATGACATTGACGGTCACGATTATTGATCGCAGGCAGTGATCGGCGATTACTGCCGCCTCATCAGATGCCTAGCCGCTCGAAAACCAAACGCTACGTCGTTAGGCTTCAGCGTGAGTCACGCCATGAGGCTTCGACTTTATATAGGCAACATGGAAACCACGACGCTACGCCGTTAGGCTTCAGCGTGAGTCACGCCATGAGGCTTCGACTTTATATAGGCAACATAGAAACCACGACGCTACGCCGTTAGGCTTCAGCGTGAGTCACGCCGGAAGGCTTCGACAATAAAGAGGCAAAGTAGAAACCACAATGCTACGCCATGAGGCTTCAGCGATAGTCACGTCGTGAGGCTTCGACTTTATAATGGCAACCCGCTGGATAATCGTACGGCTTCCCCAACCCCTGTCCACACACACACACACACAAGAATACATGCAATCACACATATTCGCGTTGAACGAATGCGTTCTCCATTTAGCCCTATTATCTACATGGACAAGGTTCCACAAACAAACCGGGGTTAGTGAGATAGTCAAGATGAAAATTGCACTCAATCACAGCTTACCCTCAACGCTCTGCCGTTGTCGGCGCCGGCGCCGCGACCATCTCGACGCCGACGCCCGGGACTCGCTCGTGCTGCTGCTGTTGCTGGTGCTGTCTTTTGGCGACTGAGGCTGGTGAATGCGGCAGCACCAACCTCGAGTGGTTTCTGTGGGAGGGTGGATGTGGGAGGGTGGATCCTCTTCACACCACACGTTCAAGTCGCTACTCACGGTTTATAGTGTCAGGTGCTGTACAGCTTAATTCACAAAATTTCGATTTCTTTTGCAACCGATCTCATCCTCTTGTAGTAGTATTCATGGCGCGGATCATAAATTTCACATATGCTTTGAGCACCAGACGGCTCAATCTGTAGCCGTGCGGTGTGGCAAGCCTCACCATTACCGACTCGCATACCGTACTAAGAATAGTTCGGTATGCAGAGTCACAGCCCACCCCTCGCCTCCCCACTTATCTCTTCATTGGGAGACGACATCGCATTTTGCCGGCGTCGGTTATCCTCTTGCTGTCGCGCCAGTTGATGCTGGTGCTGGATGGGCGTCTCTCTGCGGGATTGCTTCTCCTTGGGGCTTTCGGATATATCCATCCTCATTTGTCGATTCAACTGTTTTTTTTAAGTGGCAATCCTTGCTTCTTGCCACCCTTTTACCCCTCCTCCCCCCCCCCCCTCCATCCTTCCCTTCCCTTCCCTTCCCTCCTCCTCCAGGGTCACCCACAACTAATAGCATCAGTGTAGAGGAGGGTTCTAGGTTCTATCAACTATCTGTAAGTTTTTTTTTTTTGTGTGCACGAAGCTACCTATATGTTTTTGTGCCAGTTTTTACCAGATAAATGCCTATGCAGGTTTGTAACTACGTCCAGCCACTTGTATCGACCCTGCGCTGCAGCACACTCCCTCATTTCAACTCCAGCAACGTCCAAGTCACCCAGTCAGAATATGGAAGTTCTAAACATGGTCTGATGCCACGACAGTGGGCTATCGAGTTAGGCAAGAACGGCTGTCGCTTGAATTGACTTATCACCCAACACGCGCGAATCTACCGCAAGAATGTGACTCATCTCTACAAGTGCGAGTTCGTGCACACCGACGGCCACAAGCGCATTTTGGTCCTCACGCGTCGCCTCCTGGTGAAAGGACGGCTCCTTGAGAAAGAAATCTCCTTTAGGGGGGATGGACCGCTGGTTCCCCCCAGTGATCGTTTAGTAGGACGATGGTTTAACGGTGAACGACAAATACACTTGCTGGAACCGATTTTGCATTCTTTGGACGCATTCGATATGTTGGAGACACACAGCGTCAGCAAACATTGTGGCGATTTCCTCGGAGAATTTTCATTATTGGTGTGCGTTCTCGAAGCACGGATACCTATTCTTCCAAAGTCTACTGAGCAGGCGTCCCAAGTTCAGGGTGTATTACTGTTTTAAGCCAAAGCCTGCAACTTGCGCACGTACAGTGGCTTGTCGATCCACGGCGAGCGGTTGAGAGAGCGTGTGCCATTAGTGTCAATCACAGTGATCTTCTGCATCTTAACGTGCAGCACAGCACAGCGCGAGCGTCGAAGGCAGTTTTCCGCAGCCACTAAATACACACCGTCAGCGAGCTGCAACGCGAGAATGGCTCGGGTACCCATGTGACTGGTTGTGCTGAAGCGTCGGGATGTCGATGTTGGCTCCGGCGCAATTCAGCTTCACGCAATATGGCTTGACCATGCTCCACTTCACACCCTTCCGTAGATCATACGGTTTTGCTTTCCCATCCATGAGAAACCGTATAAACACGTCAGAAGGAAAGAACATTCCCAACATGGAGCACGCGATCTCCACCACTTCGAAGGTACAGAAACCCACCGATGCCGTCGGAAACTCGACCATCGGTTCGCCATCTTCGTCGAGCCGAGATCCAGTCGTCGACGAGGTCCATGAGGCCTTCATTCCCTTCCAATGCCTCCACCGGTTCCCAACTTTCCGCAAATTTGTTCGTTCGCGGATCTCTCACCTCCCAGAGCATTAGGTAGTGGACGAAACCGTGGATGACGTTTCGATCCGCAAAGTTGTCAATAAAAACGGTTCCAAGAGAGAGAAAACGGTTTAATGGAGAGAAGATCACACTCCAGCCTCTAAAAATGCCAATGTTGAAGTAAAAATGACAGCGTTTCACCTCGTTTTTGGGAGGTCCCTACCCCACCAATATCGTTGCCGCTGTGTGCTCCGGGTGCTCGCGGGAACCGGTCCGCTCGTTCTCGAGGTCGACGGGGCAGGTGACTGACTCACTGGTAGCTGGATTTCGGCTTTTGTGGACGCGCAGTCCCGCTGGCTTCGGAAGAGGGGCGATGCTTGACGAAAGGTCAACACATCGAGTATTTTCGGCCAATCAACGTTGGCGAGCTTCCAACCAGGAATAAGTTGCTGCAAGCTTATGTTGCCGGTGCGCATCAAACTTACAAGATTAGCCGAAGTCAGTCCCCTTCAATTTTCACTGAAAAACGAACTAGACCTTTATCTTGATGAAGATGTCTGAGGCACAAAACAGTTCCTGTCTACCTTGGTGTCGTAACAAAACACACTCGCTATCTGGGGTGGCTCAACGAAGGATAACGGGCTTGGACCGCACACGTATGGCCAGCCGTTAATCGACGAGTGGTAATTGTCAAATGCCGTACAGAGCGAGATAGCGACCGTGACTTCTGATTCGTCAGAAGCGTCATGTTGCCCGCCACATATGTCAACATCCAGCGTGGAAGTAAGGCACGTGGTGTGTCAGGTTTGGACTTCCTGATGAATTTCTTATACTTGAGACAGTGCTGCGGTTGAGATTCAAATCGTTGGAATACCGATTTCGGTGGGTTGTTTTGCAAACCCAGACACAATGATATTACATGTTTGAGTTGAAGGATTTTTTTCAGGCCGTATTCGGGACAGGACAGGATTTAGAACTGAGATAAAGTATTTGTCTCCTGCCCTTGGCGAAACCATCAACGGGGTGGTGCACTCCTCGATATCACGACATACCGCGGCACTTTCCCCACGTGCACCATCATCTCCGCGCCCATTCACCCTCCACCTTCGCGCTGGTGGTGGCGGTGGTGCGGAGCCCCATCGCCTGTGTCGGTAAGTGCCGGTGTTGTCACTGAGACATGACACCTGTGTCTCAATAACACCGCGAGATAAAAGCAACCGCATGTTCACACCGGATTTGACCACCGAAACAACGCCGGACCTCACAAAACTCCCGCCGGTAGCGATAAGCCTGCATCATTCGGGTGACGCGCAAGGTTTGTCGAGCCCGGCGACTGCGGGAGCGGCGGGGTGTCGTTGCCCCAGAGTGCTGCCTTGCCGCCCGGTTCTACTGTCGAGGGCGTGGGGCCGAGCGGAGGTCTGCTGTCACGCAGCCGAAGCCTGCCCCACCCCAGGAGCAGGAGAGAGGCATGGCGAGCAGCATCTCCGGCGTGGAGACACTGCGCCGATCTTTTTGGCACGCGCGGGTCGGCAGAGCCACGCAAAGGAACGTGATCTCGCGATGGCGCTTTCCTCCCCACCGAGGACCACAAAATGAACGCGGTCACGTCATGGGGTGGGGGCCAATGCGCTTGATGACGCCGCCAGGTATTGCAACAGCAGCAGTAGCTCTGCCAGTTGCACCGACAGTGACGACCAGCGCCCGAACACCGCCGCACGGGGGGGGGGGGGGGGGGATCACCACCAACTGCGTCGCGTTGCGGCGGTGACCGCCACAAACGTCCCTGGCGCCGTTCCAACCGGCGCCGCGGGAAACAGGTTACCACCCAGCAAAAGCTTCTTGAACGCGCGCTTTAGGCGCACATGCACCGGCTCAAGTCGAGTGGAGCTGGCGTGGAGCTCGGATGTACGCGTCCGAGAGGACGATCGGGGTCCCACATACAGACGTGGCCTGCGTGGCCGAGAGCACGATCGGCATCCCACATAAAGACGGGCAACAGGATGTGTGTGTAACGACCTTGGTGCCGTCCACGTTGCCCAGGGCATCGACGCCTGTGCGGAAGTGCTGCAGCACCATGTTGGTCGCCAGCGCGTGCGCGTAGACCTAGCCACGCGGATAAAGGCCACACAGGGCAGATCCGCAAACACAAAAGAAAGGAGCCCACTCATCAGGCGCATAGCAGTATGAAGGAAAAATGCAAATATACTCATACAGAGGCTAAAGACTAGTCCGATGAGTCGTCGGATTCAAGTGGGCGGGCTAGTCTAAAAACTCTACAGACTCAGACTGGGGGCTGCTGTTGGACATCGACACTGGTGGTATCGGCTCGTACTCAAACGCATTGTCAGAGTCGCCCCAGTCGCTAGCTTAGTCCGCGATGACTGATGGTGGGCCCGAATGCTTGCCACTGTCTGATCTCTCAGCGCCCGCCATGTCCTCATCCTTGTCGCTGCTCGCGATAAACGGCTCTCCGAAAACTCCACGGCTCTGGGAAGTCGGATCACTTTGCGGTGGACACGACGGGCCCTTCCACGGGGAATGTCTGCCAAAAGGTTCGCGTATCGAACTGCCGTGTCGTTTATGGTTCCGACAAACACGGCCATGGATGGGTGTGGGGTGGCGAAGGCGGCGTTCAACTCGCAAATGAACCGCTCCAACTGATTGTTGGTTTGCGCAACGACGTAGTTGTCAAGCCCGTGGACGTTCCAAACCGTGGGCTCGTGCCGTTTTGAGCCAGGTTGAGCGGAAGTGTTTAAAAAAGAGCAACACTTCACTGCTGAGTAGCGAATACCTGCGGTGCGCCAAGCACGGCGGATCTCTGCTGACAACCAGGGCGTTCCGTGCAACCCGAAGCGCTGTGGGTCGGGTCTATGACGGTGAGCATGTCAAAAACACCGCCGGCCGTGGCGAGCGCGATCTCGCGTCTCGGGATCCTCAACTGACGCACGCGCCTCACAACCGCTTGCATGAAGTGAAATCCACCCCCGGTGATCTCGTCATTTGGAAAGTGCGTGCCAATGGCGACATCAAAGCCGTTTCAAGTCACACACGACTTCTGCTAGGCTTAGTTGTCCATCGGTGGTGTTCAGAACGAACTGAAGCACGTCGAAATACGTGTCCTCGGTCCGGTTCGTGGTGAGAACGAAACAGGCTTGGACGTACACACCTGAGGCCACATCAAGCACCATGATCACCAAACGCTGAGCGTAGTCGCGGGGCACGCATCGAAATGTGCCATCAATGAACAGCTTCACGCTATTGTAGTGCAAAAGGCTCAGAAGCACGGGGTGAGCCCACCCAATAACCAGCGTTGGTCCTGATGGAACCGTAGCTGTCGCTGAGATCGCCGTATTGGGAGTCACGTAGTGGAACTGGAAGAATGGAATCGACGTGTTGCGCACCATGGACATTGGAGGCATCTCTATCAGGCCGTGGACGTCTCCTCCAAACCAAGCCCGGCGCACACGATAGTCACGGCTAAGACTTGTGTCTGCAAGAGGCCTCATATGACGTCCTCCGCATCGGCAGCGTAGAAACGAGCACGCACAGGGTCCCAGATCGCGGCAGGCGACAACGAGAGATCCGTTAGCGCGAAAATGTCAACGATATCCTTCATCTCGGTCGTTCAGCTGGCGAAGGTGGCTGGCGTAGCACCATCTTGGCACGTGTGTGGTCGTGTGACCCGGTAGCCGAGTGTCTCGGAGCTGAATGACATAGTTTGCTTGCAACCAGTCCGACCCCCCCCCCCCCCCCAAATTTCGGCTCTGTGTTTCCGCTGTACTTTGGGTGGTGATTACGGTCACGCGGCCGCTATATCGGCGAGTGCGTGGAGATGCTGTGGGTTTCGAAACTACTGCATGCGTGTGCAATGTGGTATTGAACTCCGAGCAACGTTCTTCCGTTGATCAAAAGCACGCTTCAACATAGATATTTTGCCTAAAATATCGGTGTATTATCTACCGCCCCAAATCCAGACGTGTCCCATTTCTGGGCTGAAAAAAAGGTTACCGTTTGAGTGACACTCTACACCAGGAGAGGGTTTCGGATCAAAGATGATCAGAGATGTTGTTCTGAACAGGGCTTCGCCATGTTCATGTATCCAACGGACTGATCTCATATTCTCACGTGAAGCTCATCCGAATATGTCGGAACCGGAACAAAAAATGTTCCAGAGCATAGCTTGTTCAGTTTCTGTTCCTCCCTGTCCAGAACTCGTGTCAGCCACATAGGTATTTTTGCCCACATTGGCGCCGAGTTGAAGTGGAGTTGGTCAATCTCGTTACTGGCAAGGATGTAGAGGGGCGATGACTCATCCCACACGAACTGACGAATTTGCAGACATGGTTTGCGTGCAAAGGATCACGACGGAAGCCACCGGAGACATCACCGGAGAGCAACCTAATCTTCGGGAACCGCTGCTTGACATCGAGGATATACAAGCTCCTAACGCAGCGGCACCATCGTACGCCACACCAATGTCTGGATCTAACGATGAGAAATCGTTGACGAACTCGCCTTCCACGTACGACGAGAGATAAATTTTCCGAGCGACGACGCTGAGTTCTTCGTCGTCCTTGGCCACTCCGCCATATGGGCTAGAGAAAACCTCATCCCGTTCTGAGATCAATTTCTAGCACGAGCACACGATTGCGCCATCAAACACATCATCAACAACCTCTGCAAGGGCGCAGATTGCTCCAAGCCTACTATTTTGGTCCGTGGAAAGGTTATTGACGGCGTGGTTGAAGGTACGCAAGGCGGATTCATGGTTCTCTGTCCCCCGTGATGCAGTCGGTCTATACTTGGTTCTGTAGCGTGCAGACGCTTGGCGAGTTTATCGCAAATTCGGCGGACTCTGTGGTGGACGCAGAAGACAGTAGCCAAATGGGTGGGAAATACAGAATGCCGGTCTTCTGGTTATCTTATCAACAACCTCTGCAAGGGCGCAGATTGCTCCAAGCCTACTATTTTGGTCCGTGGAAAGGTTATTGACGGCGTGGTTGAAGGTACGCAAGGCGGATTCATGGTTCTCTGTCCCCCGTGATGCAGTCGGTCTATACTTGGTTCTGTAGCGTGCAGACGCTTGGCGAGTTTATCGCAAATTCGGCGGACTCTGTGGTGGACGCAGAAGACAGTAGCCAAATGGGTGGGAAATACAGAATGCCGGTCTTCTGGTTATCTTCCGTGGTCGGCTCACCCAAGCCATCCGTCCTTCTGAGTGGTGAAAGAGAGCGTACAGGATTACGATCTTGTTTGCTGAGCCCCACCAGGTGGTTTCCGGACCGCTGGACCAGGTTTACAGTCGATCCGCGGGTCGTGCATGGTGACCGACGCCATGACACGTCCTGGCTGTTCTTCGAGGTGATAGCGATCATGATAAGGTCCTCGTCGCTACCAATCCTAACATAAACCACCTCACCGTCGTCGTGAAGTACTGAGGATTGAGAGCCTGTTTGGCGCCACCTCCAAATTATGATAAGAGGGCCATTATCGCATTTTTTTTTAGTGATAATGCGTTTCCCCATTAAGATTGGGGTGCCAACCAACCTCGCAACCACAATTACAATTGCATCACAAATTGCAATGTCCATAATTGTGGTTTGGTTCATGCACACTTGAAAATGCAATCGTTGGCGAAACCGCTCTGACTCGAATTTCCGGAATGGATTGTACTAATCAGTCCGTCTTCATCCCCCCCCCCCTAAATTGGGACGGAGAGATTGGAAGATCGTTGGGTGTAACGGCAACCAACGCACCGCAACAGCGTCG
This sequence comes from Pythium rhizo-oryzae, assembly GCA_027475725.1. Lineage (NCBI taxonomy): Eukaryota > Oomycota > Peronosporomycetes > Pythiales > Pythiaceae > Pythium > Pythium rhizo-oryzae. The sequence goes on along the minus strand of JAMFLL010001238.1, from coordinate 5,761 downwards.
CAATGGCAGCGGGGCCCGCGATCGCCGCCCGCGGCATGACGCCAAGACACCTTCCTTATCGAAGAGATGATCGCCCAGCCGAGAGCTGGCAAACACGCCGACTCAGTGTTGAAGAGGAGGCGGGGAAGGAGGCAACGACCCTATCAGCAACAAATTTGATGAGCAACTCACTGTGGCACAAGTGAAGACGCGGATGCAAACCTGTCGTCGTCTGGTGTCTGGATTGGTAAACCCACCAATGGTTCAGAGTCTACTCCGACGAACGTGGAAGGGTTGAAAAGGCGATCGCGGTGAGATCTGCACTGACGCAAGAGAAGTTGTTGTGGCACCAGTGGTGATCTCACCTCGACCGCCGATACACGAGGCTCGGGTACGGAGGACGAGTCAACCCGAAAAAACGAAAACACATCTGATCGTAGATGCAATTTACCAAGATGCGAATGTGTAACAAGCGCGTCTACGTCTCTCGGTGCCCCAAAAGGCAATCAGAATCCTCCAGGCACAGTACAAGGAAATGCTCCCGACGACGGAGCTCGTGCGAGCATTCAACGTCATGGTAGACGACTCGAAAGCGAGAAATAGTATCATTATGGAATATGGCGGTGCGCGTGACATGTGGCTGAGTGATCAGATCGACTTGGCTCCGTAAAATAAAGAACTTAGGGCTGTGTTCGAACTCGAGATAAATTGTTTTATCTGGGGAGTTAAATCGATTTATGTCAATTTTCGCGATCGAACACGAGCCCCAGATAAATCGATTTATGGCACATAAATCACTTTATCGTAGATTAGCTGTATCGACGTTCTAACTTAGAGCTAAATCGGCGAGTTAGAGATAGTGTCGATTTAAGTTAGTTGCGCTAAGTCTCGAACACAGCCTAGATGTTTGCGATCAGTAGATTTATCTTTACTCTAATCCAGAACTCTCTGCTGACGTTGCACGATGTACGACTCCCACATATTGCTCTCAATAGGTCGCGCTGGGCGTTGGCTCGTTGTTCTGCCGCGCGCCATGACCATCGAACATAGTGGCGCACTGGCGGTTCTTTCTCGGTGATCGTCGACAACATCCGCTGAGCTTTCTTGCCGGGACACTTGCCGGAATGTGTGCTATCAAAGGCAAGTCGGCACCTATCGAACTCTCCCGCGTACCTCGGGTTCCTGCTCAGGATGTTGGAAGGAGTAGACGGGAGCACGATGAATGTTTTGGCTAGGCCCACACGATTCTCAGAATCTCGTGAAAATGTCTGCGTACATCCACATAGTCGTCGGCGCACGAGCATATCAATCATGACGAAATCTTACCAATGGATTGTCTCCCCGCTCCTTTGGAGTTGCCCATTCAGGTCTCGGTCGGAGGCTTTCTGAGAAACGCAGATCTGGAATATCACAACACGCGCTCTTCAACATCAACGCGCAACCATGGTAACACACGCACGTCGTTGATCTCGTCACAAAACGTCGTGAAGACGGCCTTGGTCGTCCGAAAGCTGTTGATGTTACGTGCTGAGCTTCCCTTTCGTAGCTCTTTGACCCAAGCTGCACCGCTCAGCGCCGATGTATGACAAGGCTCCATAAAGAAATAGGCGACCCCCCAGTAGGCAGCCACCATCGTCAGTACGCGCGCAATCTCTCGTACTCCATCTCTTCGTCCGTATCGGCAGGAGTCAAACCCTCCTCCTCCATATTGACACTCGTTCTCTGCACCGGCGTTTCTTTTGAACGTGATTTGATGGATTCTGTGTTTGACTTTCCATTTCACGCTCGGAACGCAATTCTGGAATATTGCAATTTCAAACTGCTTAGATCCAAACACCCATATTGTGTTTGCGATTGTGAAATCCCACTCACAATCTGAGAGAGGATTGTAATTTGAAATTGAGGTGGTGCCAAACAGACCCTGAACCTCCTTACACCGTGATGCAAGACCTACTTCTATCTCTTGAGCCGAAGAGTTTTCATGCATCCGCGCAGCTACACCGATATCCGACACTCCCAAACGGGCAGATGTCTGTTCACATGTTCGGGTAGAAGAGTCTGCGCTCTCTTGCACAAAAAACTCGGTCTCGCGCTATCGTTTGGTCTCTTGTACAGGCACGAGCTTTGTTGGGAGGATGCACGACTACAGCGTGGACATGCTGAAAACCAAGAGGCATGGACTGTGGATGGATGCCAACTCTATCGTAAAAAACTGTATTGTGGGGTCAAGCTGTACCGGTACTTTCCGTCGCATCCACATGCGCCCATGCATCCATTAACTCGAAGGGAGAAGAAAAATGTTTGGACGCACTTCAACACCTCTCGTGGATCCCCGGCACTTGACGAGTATCTCGTCTGGTGCGTGTTTGTCCCAGCCCCTTTAGAAAGATCTCTCAGTAGTGGTCAGTAGGACACGAATCTCACCGCCCTCGAAGTCCGTCAGCGAATAAGCCAATTGACGATGTGTAAAAATGGAACTCCTCCTTCTTTCATGACCCTAGTGCCACCCACCCCTCCAAGCACCCACAACTTTTTGCTTTCCCACCCCCTCGCTCTTTTCACCATCCGACTCATGCCCGCGCGCTGCATCTCCCGTCATGACTTGAATAATGCGCGACGAGGCAACACAAATCCATCGACATGATAGGCGATAGGGAACGCCAGCTCTTGTCAGCCACCCTACTCCACCTGCTCATACTGTAGTTCGGTAATGCACGTAAGGGAATAATTTTGTGTTTATGCGAATACGATTTGTTGCCCAATTTATCTGTATGTTCGGGTTGCAACCACAGAGCACGCTCGACACACACGGCATCGGGGCATGTAACACGCTCGTCATGTAGTTTAGGGTTTGTTACGCCCCCACACTCCCTATTCTTGGATTCATCAGCGCTCAGATTGGGGGTCAACAACACTCAGACAGCCCATTGGACTGGTCGACGGGAGTGGCCATGCCCATGTGGGTGATTCTTTTTGTGAGCGAAGGTTCATAGGGTTATTTGTTTGCTTCTTGGTATGAAGGTCCAGCCCTCGGACGTTCCATAGATATTAGCGGTTGACTTAAATGTGTACGATGCGTCATCCCACACCCTCTCTTCAACGTGTTTAGCCCTTTCGTTGCCAAATCCCGTAAAACCAAGCAGATTGCTTGGTTTACAAAAGTGGTTATAAAACCTTGCTCGTAAAACCAAGCAGTTTGCTTGGTTTTAGGGATTTTGACTTTATTAGCCAATAATGCACGTTTCGGAAATTCCATAGAACCAAGCAAACTGCTTGGTTTTACATAATTTGAGTATTAGTTTAGCTGTAAACCGGTTTATCGTGATATATCTGATATCGGTCAAACCCCAGCCTCCGTGAAGTCCGCATGAGGGCTCCTGCGGCCGCCAAGCCTGCATATGACCGCACCTCCGCAAAGGCAGCCCGCGCAGCCCCCACGTGCGCCGTCGCTGCGGCTACGTCGCGTCTCTCAGCCCTCGCTATTGTCCAAGACACGATCGTCATAGACGATAGTGAAGACGACGACGACGCAGTGTGCGCGGTGTGCCAAGAGGCACCGGCACGCCCAGCTCGCCCAGTGGCACGCGCTTTGTGGCGAGTGCGCCACGCAGCTTGTCATCCGCTGAATGAATGACCTCAGCAACGATGGCGAGGCCCCGTGCTCGACCTGTCGCCGACCGCTGCATTTCTAGATTTATCTTCAACCGCTAAACGCAAAATTTCACGTACGACTTGACGTGTGACAAAAGGTTTGGGAGAAATCTCTGTGACGTGTGGGAAGTTATGTGCGACGTGTGTAGAATTAGTCGTGCAAAAGTGCAAGCAAGTGCTGCGACCAGCACCCGAGCAATATACAGCGGTGAGATGATCTGCTGCTCCTGGTCGCGTCTCGCGCAGCCGGCGTATCGCTAAGTCCCAGTCGTTTTCACGGTCACTTCTAGCCGCCTCATGCACCAATCGCGTCTCGATGTCGGAAAGAACTACGCCCAAGTTCTTCTCGATGTTTCCGATAATGTGTAGCATGCAGAAGCGATGGCAGCGGCCTGGAAAAAGCGATTCGACCGAAGCAAGTAATCCCTTTTGGCGGTCGGAAATGAAAGCGACTGGCGGGCATTTATCACTGGTCCTTGGGTCGTCGATGTGTGTGTTCTGCAGACCAGATTTCAGTTGGCCTAGGAACCAGTGCCAGTTGTCGTAATTTTCAACTGGTACGAGAGCAAACCCAAGAACGAGGATGTGGCCGTCGAAGTCCTTGGCAGTCGTGGTCAGGTACACGCCGCGCTTGTTCATCTCACCTTTGAGATGAGTGCCGTCGAGACCAATCAGTTGCATTGTGAACTTGAACGCAGACACGAACGGGCTTGGAAAGAATGAGGCTAGGAAGAAAGTGCCTGCAGCCGTTTTCTCAAAGCTTGTTGAAGATCCAGGGTTGGCAGTAGCTGTTATCTCGAGGTAGCATTGGAGTTTCTGATAGCTAGAGCGAACGTCCGACTGCTGGTGCTCGAGCATTTGCTTTTTCAGGCGGCAAGCCATCGTACGGTTGATGTTGTGACTCTTACTCTTGAAAAACTCAGTAATTGCTTTGCCTTTCACGTCGCGGAGGCTACCAGCACAGGCTGGAATGAAGTCACTCACGAGAAGATTGAGATAGGTCTTGATGGCTGTATCGAGATTCCTGCGGCTGGCTGCTGCGTACGGCAGGCTGCTTTCGGCAGTCGGGGCCTCGTTGAAACCCACGTGCTTCAAGTGATTGTGAGACACATACATCTGAACGACTTCCAAACGCCCCCCTTCCCATACACGTTTAAGTATAACGGATATGGCAGTGAAGACGGATACGGGCGTCATAAACCCTATATACCCTAAACCTACATCTTCAACCTAGATCAAGACGACGATGACAGCTAGCCCGATTGATCTAAGCCAAAGAAGTGGACGGGAGCCAAAGACCCCCGTATAGACCTAATCCAATGTGGTTGGACCTTTTCTATAACCTAAAACAGATTATGTTGCCCGCCCCTGGCATCTCCTAACTTATTTCATGGAGTCCTTGCCCAAAGTTGACGTTGATGTTATCCTCTATAAACACATTTTCTCTCGAAAGTGCATGTTTTAAGCCACCATCGTATTTTGGTTTGTTGCGTCGACAGTGGTTTGGGTTGAAGGATGTTCTTAACGCTGAGGTCATCAATAATAACCATGGGGACTGTGACACGGCCGACGTGTAGCTGTGCACTGGAGAGCTGCTCGTTGTCTTTCTTGGCGACCAATCTCACTTCAGGTCCTGCCTCCTCGTCCTCGCGTCCGCCTCACACTTCGCTTGTCACCCCGTCGCACCCCCCCCCACAATGGTGTTCGTGTGCGCTCGATCCCTTCGCGCGTCCCCGCTCGCCTCACGTGCCGCCGCACGCTGCGCCAGCTCGCTCGCTGCGGAAGTGCAGTCGCAGTCGCAAGCCGCGCCGTCGCTCAAGATCATGTTCCTCGGGGCACCGGGCGCCGGGAAGGGCACGTACGCGACGCGCATCGCGCCGATGCTGCAGATCCCGACCATCTCTACGGGCGACCTTGTGCGCCACGAGATCAAGAACAACACGGCGCTCGGCGCCAAGATCAAGGTGCGCTTTGTCTGGAGTGACGCGAACGCTGAGGAGGACACTGACCGTCAAGTTGTGTGTGGATGCACAGGAGTACAGCAACAGCGGCGCGCTCGTGCCGGACTCGATCATCCTCGACATGGTCGAGAAGCGGCTTCAGGAGGACGACGCCAAGGTCGGCTTCATCC
>JAMFLL010001237.1:0-18427 GCA_027475725.1 Pythium rhizo-oryzae | reverse complement strand
GTCGCAGTCCACGAGCTCCTGCTCCGAGAGCGACACGAGCTTGCCGCTCGCGACGTACGCCGCGCCCTCGACCGCGCCCGTGGTCGAGAACGCCCAGCACGAGCCGCACATGCCCTGGTTCTTGACCGGCGTGACGCCACCCTTGTCCACCCAGTCCAGCGCCTCCGGCGCCGCGACGTTCCGGAGCAGCCCGTTGCGCGGCTGCGCCTGGCGCTGCGCCACGTACTGCGGCGAGAGGCGCAGCCCCGTGTAGCGCTGCTTGAACTCGTCGAACGTCAGGTGCGAGAACGCGTTGTGGCCCAGCGTGAAGCTGTACTTGTTCTCGGCGTTGTGGCGCGCGATGAACAGGTCGTTGGAAATGTACGTCTCGAGGCGGCGCGCGTACTCGAGCGCGTCGTTCGCGAACGCGTGGCCGTGCTGCGCCATCCAGGCCGTGAACTCGCGCTCGTACTCGGCGAGCGTCTTGGCCTGCGCGCCGGACGTGGCGAGGGCGAGCGCGGCGAGCGAATAAGACGAGAGCACGCGCATGGTGGTGGGAAGGTGGAGGGCTTGTGGGTTGGCTTGTGGGGTACGTGGAGGCTTGGGATCTGAGCCTCGGTTTCTGGACGACGCTGGACGCTGGACGGCAGGGTTGCTGGATGTTCCAACCGGATCCGGAGAAGGAGAGAAACAGAGGAGAGGGGGCACGTGGGTTTTGGGTGTCACGGGTCAAGGAGGAGGGGAGAACAAAACGGAAGAAGCACGGGTTGAAGTTCTTGGATGTTAGAGCTGCGTGTGCTCCTTAAAGGGGGGCGAAGATCCGGCCGTTTACAGGCGGAATGCTGGTACAAACTGAAACGGTTTTGGAGGTTGACGGGTGTTGAGGGGGGCTAGTGGATGTTACGGAGCGAGAGGAACCTCCACAAAGGACTCATCAAGTGACTAGGAACGCCGTTTCGGCGAGCTTCCAGCCAATCCGATTCTGTCAAGCAGAGAACACACCAAAGTTCTGGTTTCACACCGTACTGTGCATCACCTGAATAAGAGTCCGCCCTTGGACTCAGAGATCGACTCAGATACACCTCAAACGAAGCGCTTTTTAGTTAAGGTGCTGTTCGGATGCAGTCGTTTTCGACCGATTTCGGTCATAATTGCCCTTTCTTTGCAAAATGACCGAAAACGACCAACCCGATTTTGTTTGGCACCAGGAAAATGACCACAACTGGTCGCTGCCAACGACCAAAGTGGGTCGAAAAAAAAAACACCTCTCGAGGTGTTTTTTTTTTCGACCGGGAGGCCGCAATTCTAGGGCTAGGTTCCTTGGATCGACTCTGTGGAAGAAGTCACAGATTCGGTTTAAATGTTAAGAACGGGTTTCAATTATTACAAAGACAATTTGTTTCGGTCAGGGTGCCGAACGGTTTGGTCACATTTTTCATGAAGGCAAATCGCGTGCAAAAATTTTCGGACCGGCAATGAACGACCGGCCAAAACGATCCATCAAATTTCGGCCGGAGCCGAACAGGGCCTAATCCACTTTGTTCTCCCCTTTTCTAAAAAGCGCTTTTTCCATCAAGTTCAACATGCTCTTTTCCTCCCAAGTGGTGGGACTGAACTTTCAGCGCCTCCCCAACGCAACCGACGAAACCACAGAGGAAAACCGCGCGCCCAAGACGCAGGAAGCCAGCCACCCACGCCACGCACCCACGCACCCTCCTCCTCTCGTCCCCTTCTCCTCCTCCGCTGCCTCCTCCCCCTCCTCCTCTCCTCTCCTCTCCTCTCCTCTCCTCTCCTCTCCTCTCCTCTCCTCCTCCTCCCGTAGTTGTCGAGACACGAGATCTCAGGTCGCCGCCACGCGCCGAACGGTCTCCGCTGACGGTGTTCCCAGTCTTCAAATCGCTCCACCGCTTGACGCGGAGGAGATTGTTCTCCGCTCCTCTATCCGATGGCGTCTGCGTCGCCGCTTCCATCGACCGCACTGCCGCGGCGGCGCCGCTCGCTGGCGCGCTGGAGCGGCCACCCGGATCGCCGTGCGGTGTCGCTGTCGCCGCGGCACCGCCTCACCCACGAGCCGCCGCGCCGGCCGCGCGTGGATCGCGACGAGCTGCGCTGCGCGATCTGCTTCGACCTGCTGAGCTTCCCTGTGACGCTGCCCTGCGGGTACGACGCACTCGAGTGTGGGGAGGCTAAAACGGAGGATGCGAGATACTGATGATGGCGTTCTGGTTCCTGCAGGCACAACTTTGACCGTGGCTGTCTGCTCACGGCCTGGCTCCACGAGCCTACAGCGCCCTCAGCAGCGGCAGACGCCAACGCGGCGGCCTCGCACGCGTGTCCGCTCTGCCGCCGCAAGCCCGTGGCGACGACGCACGACCTGCAGGTGAATCTGCTGCTCAAGAAGCTCATCGCCGCGCAGTTCCCGCTGGAGATGGATCTGCTCGAGCGCGACGAGTTCAAGTGCCACGCCGCCACCGCACACGCGTCCTCTGCGACTGCCTTGATGCCACCATCGCCACCGGCGGAGAACCGCCACCGCCGCACGTGGCGCACGGCCGCGTCCGTCCTCTCCGTGTGGCTCGCGTCGGTTACCGAGCCGCCGGGCTTCGTGCTGGCCGTGCTGCTGCTGCTGAGCCTGCTCGCGCTCGCCGTGACGCCGCAGCAGATGCTCACGAACGCGTCCACGCTGCCCACGCTGTTTGAGGCCATGGACCACGTGCTCAACGCGTTCCTGCTGCTCGTGCGCGAGATCGGCGCGCGCGCCGACGAGCTCGACGTCGTGGCCTGGCGTGTACTCCAGACTTTCACGTTCCTGCTCTAAAGTGCCACCGAACGCACTTCCATCCACACTCAACCACACAGAGTCCTTGTGTACAATACGTAAAATATATCAGTTTGCTCGCCTACCTACTGCCTCGTTAATACCGGAGTGAGCAGAAGCAGGCGACGCCGGCCTTGATCCAGTACTCCTGGTCGCAAAACAGGATCTGCGCGTTGGTCTCGGACACGAGCGAGTTGCGCCAGATCGTCTTCTTCTTGGCCGGGATCTCGATCCACATGACAAAGTTGGTCGAGTGGCCCGTGGTCGAGAGCGTGCCCGTGCGCGTGAGAATCTTGTAGACCGGACACCGATAGATGCCCTCCCGCGGCGGCTCGCGGTGTGGCTGCGGTAATAAGTGGATCACTGGCATCTTGGCGAACAGCTCGCGCGGCAGTGGGTCGTCCAGCGCGCCCGTGTCTTTGTTCCAGCGCGCGCCCTCGATGAAGAGACCGTACGTGTAGCAGCCGTTCTCGGGCTTGGCCGCGAGCTCGTGCATCTCCTGTGGAAGCATGATGAACTGGAACGAGAGCGAGTCGATAGGCAGCTTGTAGCGGCGCGCGTGGTTCTGGATCGTGCCGGTCATGAAACCCTGCGGGAAGAAGAAGCCCGAGATCCAGAACACGGCCGGGATGCCGTGCTCGATCCACTTGGCGATGAAATCGAGCCGGTCGAGCAGGTCCTTGACCCAGGGGGAGAGCGGCTTGAGCGACGGGTACGCCTTGCTCTCCCACACGGTCGGCACCTTTTGGTCGTACAGCGAGTTGCCCATGGCCTCGAGCTCGGCTGACATAACCACGAGACCCTTGAGCCCTTTCTGGACGAGCTTGAGTGTCGAGCTCATGACCGCGAGCAGCTTGTTGAATCGCTCCACTTCCTGCGCGAGCACAGTGTTCATCGACTCGGAGTAGGACACCGGGTACTTGGCCTGCACCTGCTCGAGGTCGAATGCACCCGGGAGCTTGGCCTCGATGGCCTTGGCGGTGTCAGCGATGATGTCTTCACGGGACTTGCCGGCACCGGCACTCACACGCGGCTGGAGCGAGAGGATGATGTCGAAGGCCTCGTAAGTCTCGGACTGCGCGCAGGTGATGTTGGCATTTTCGTGCATGCCAAATACTTCAGGCTCCGGGTTGATGGGCAACGAGTTGATGTAGTCGACGTAGCTCTGGTACGGCCGGTCGTTGTCGCCCGTGAACGAGTAGTACACGCCGCTTTTGGAGAACTTGTACCCTTCCTGGAGGATCGCGTCCTTGAAAAATGTCATGAGGATCACATCCGACGTGCGCATGTCCTTGTCGTCCGTGATTCGCCCGCCATAGTTGATGGTGGACGTCATGACCTGCAGCACGTCGAACGGGATCTGGTCGTACGTGTCCAGGAACATCTCGAGCTGCGCCATCGAGATATCGAGGTCCGTCTCATTGAACTGGTACGGGATGTTCCAGCCGAGCGCGCCGAAGCGCTTTCGCTCACACACGATCGCGTGGTAGAAGCACAGCCCGAAGAGCAGCTTGCGGAAGACCTGCGGCTTCTTGGTCACACACAGGCGGTTGTCGTTCAGCTTGTAATACGTGTTCTTGAGATTCGCACGCAATCCCTTAGGGGCCTCTTTTGTCATCTTAACGCCGTCTTGGAGAACCGCCGCGGGGAACCGCGGTGTCGGCATACTCGTCAGCCACAACCGGAATTCAGGGTGTGTCTTGCTTGGGTCAAGCTCTTCGCAGATGCGCTCGAGCTCGGTCATCCAACTCAATGCCAAGTGACAGTTCTGAAGAAGCACCCACTCGCCCTTGGCCGTGCCGTTTTCGATCATGCGTGCGGCGATCACGCCCTGGCCCTGGCCCAGCGCGATAGACTTGAGCTTGCTGTCCATGCCGACGCTCACGGCAAACGTATGGAGATCCTTTGCCGGATCTGAGCCCTGCGAGAGCACGAAGATAAGTGGAGTCGTCGGGCTTGAATCTTCAAACGTGTTTTTGAGGTCAAACGGCGGTGGCTCGATGAACTCGCGGCCAAGTTTCTGGCTCACGAGATTCTGAATACCTGGCATCATCTTGTCCGGACGGAGAACGCGGAGAATACACAGTCGCTGGAAGGCGTCGAGTGTCTTGTCGAGCACGCCAGGGATCGGTTGGTTCTCTGGTTCCGTGGAGTCGAAAATCTCGCGGAATGCGCTCACGTGGTTCTCGAACTCACTCACAAGCAGCGAGAAGTTCGGGAATGTTGAGAGAGCGCAGATCTCGCTCCATGCATACGACTCGAGCCAGCCAGTCGCAGGATTGTCAGCTTGAATCGCACCACCACTTGCCATACCAGAGATCAAGAACCGCCACTCGCCCGGATCTACCTCGTTGTTGCCCTGCATGATCTTGATCGTGAGCAGGAACGAGAAGAGAAGCTTGTGCTTCTCAAACAACGATCGACAAATGTTCTTGTACACCGAGTACGTGAAGTAGTCGTTGAGGTTGGTCAGCCGCTGCTCCAGGTCGGATGCTGGTTTGGCCGACTGGATGCCGCGCACAAAGAGGCTCGTAAACCACGTGAGCGAGTACTGGTACATGGGGTCGACCAACGATAGATCGGCGATGCAGAAAAACAGCAGCGCGGCGCGGAACGCCACGGGGCGGTACCCTTCGCTGCGCGCATCGATCTCTTTCTCAGTCTCCTCGGCCTCTTTCATTTTCGCCATCACGACGGCGGACGTCTGCTTGGCGTTGGCAAGCGTCTCAATGAGGTTCGTGTCATCCAAAATGTTTCCTTCTGAGTGCGAGAGCAAATACAAGATCTGGTTCTCGATCTCATACAACTGGCGCTTGCCGTCTGCGTTCGAGATCACGAGCTCGTTCTTCTTGGCCGCCAAGTCGGGCATCTCCTTCAGCACGGTCACACCCAGCAGCTGCTCTTCGAGACCCTTCATGGTGATCGTGAAGTTGAGCAGGCTCACTTTCACACACACTTCGGGCGCGTAATGCGGGTTCGCAAGCTTCGTGGTCATGTAGAACCGGAACGAGTCGTTGTACGGGATGATATTCTCGCCCAGCCGAATCATGTCTTGGCCGCTCTGCTTGAACTTTTGTTGTAGCAGCACGGGCTCCAGCGCCGCATCCAACTCTTCGCCGACGTTCTCCAGCAGGACCCACTTACCAAAGCGAATGCCATTCTCGAGGTTCCGCAAAAAGTTGCGGTCCGACTGCTTCACGACATCCATGCCGTTGTCGCAAAGGTTCTTGTCACGTCCGAGGTTCTTGATGAAGCGATTCGCCTGTCCCTGGGGATCGATCAGCAGCGGCCAGCGGCGTGCGCGTGACATGATAATGCCGTTCTGAGTCGACACGGTGTCTGTCGGCAGTCCCGCGATTTGCCACGCCCGCAGCTTGACCGGGTCCTGCAGCGTCTGGATAATGTCACAGCCGTGCGAGTGCGGAACCTTGAACTTGACCAATGCCTCATGCCACGACGAAACCAGCTTCCCACGGAATTCTGCCGTGAAGGCGCCAAGATACGAAATCGTACCGGCCGACACAAGCACGTCGCCCGTCAGGTTGGCGTAGTCCTGTTGCAGCTGCGCGACCGTTTCTTTCCAACGCGCTTCTTCTCCGCCAAGCCCTCCGATCAGCGTCTCAGCGTTCTGTAGCTGCACTTGACACTGAATCACCTTCGCCGCGAGTTCTTCCTTCTTGGCCACTGCGCCCTTGTACGAGCGCTCGAGCTCAGCCAGACGATCACTCACTTGCTGAAGGTTATCTTGCGCACCCTTGAGGATTGACAGCGTCGCGTCGAGTTCTGTTTGCGCCTCGGCGAGCGCCAGCTTTTTGGGTTCAACAGCTTTTGCAACGAAGTGGTACGTGTACATGGCCCGCGACCACATACAGATAGCCGTACAGGCTTTCGAAGACTTTTCAATGATCTCAGGCGTGTAGTTCGGATCTTCCATGTAAGGAGCCACCTTAGAAATGATGGCGTCTGGAATGTTGTCCTTGTCGAACGTGAGCAAACTCTCCATGAACTTGTTGGCGTTAGAGAGCACAACCTTCTGTGCGACTTCCCAGTAGTCATTGATCTTCTTGCCTGGACGGTCTGGATCAGCTTTCTGCACCGGCTTCTGGCCAAAGAGAATGCAAACAACCTCCATCGTAAGCTTTACACCAGACGGCGGTGTCTTCAGTGCCTTCACTTCATCGATATCCGACTTCTTGAGCCGGTTCAAACACTCAAGCGCAGCATCTAGTGCAGGGAGCGCGGCATCCAAGTCACGCTGCGCTGAGTCGGCGATCTCCTTGGTGGCTGATGCCTTGACGCTCGCTGCAGCTTCCTCCTTCTCAACAGTTGCCTTAGTTTCATCTGCCTCCGCGCTGTCTTTTGCGATTTGGACCATCATTTGCTCGACTTCGATCTGCGTCGCCGCCAGAACAGGCTGAAGCTCAACGAGTTCCGTCTGCATCGTCGCGACTATTGCCTTCGTTTCAGACAACTTGTCTACACCATTTTGCAGTCGACTTCTCATGGTGTTCACTTCATCTCGCTTCGACACTAAAACCGCCTTGAACGTCGAGAGCAGCTCCAAATAACTGGTTGGTGTCACGTAGAAGTATCTCCTCAAAGTGTTGTAAAAGTCTTTAGACGCATGCTCAACGCTCTGATGGATCACCTTGAACGACTCGACGAGTGCAGGCAGTGCGTCGCCCAGATTGAGGTTCCCGTCGCTCAGAATCGCTGTAGCGACGGAATTCAACGCCTCTGCTGGCCACTCGCTGAACCAGTCGATCGTGGAACAGTTGACCAGCGACGGGAACATTCGTAGCCGGTCACGGAAGAGTGCGCCGATCGGGCTCATGCAGATGACCAAGTGGATGTTGCGACGCACGCGGTTGATGTATTGCTGGAAGATATTGGTCTTCGTTGGCGGAATCTGTTTCTTCTGACACTCGATTCGACACGCAGTCATGATCTGGTCCATGTCCTCGGGGCCGTACAAGTTGGGCACATTGCCAGAGTTGAGCACACCATTGAGGTCTTCCAACATGGTCTCGTTCACGACTTGGACATCCGAAAACAGGAACACGACGGGTAGATCTTTTACGCCGGCAAGCAACAAACACTTCTTGACGTCGTCTCGCCACTCAGTCATCCCGTATCCCTTCACGATTTCGACCTGGAAACATTTGTATCCAGCCATGTACGTAGCGAGCTTCGTTAGACTTTGGCGGCCGCTGCCACCGACGCCGAGGAGCAGAGCGTTGCCCATGGGTTGCCGAATGATGCGCGAGATTCGAGACACGTGCTCCACGGCATCCATGAAGAGTACGAGCGACATTGGCGTCTTGCTTTCGGCATTGTAGTCAAGCAGGTATTCTTCGATGATTCCCAGTACTTTGTCAACCTCGACGACCTCCTCGTACACACGCGGATCAGCTCCTGGGACGAGATAATCACCATAGATGAGGTACTCGTTCTTCACAATTTTGTTGTAGTCAGTTCCGAAAAACTCGGCAATGGTTCGCCGCATCAGTTGCAAAAACCAGTCGTGATCTTGTTGCGAGATCATACGATCTTCGAAAACACGCTTGCACTCGTGGACCCAAAGTCGAATGAGACCGTCAGGGTCAGGGATCTTCCGACTATCCCCCATGAGGACTCCTTGGAATACCTTGGCAAGATCACGCAAGTTGAAAGTATAGTGCGACTTGGCTGGTGTCGGCAACAACTCGCGGCAAATCGTGCTGTACACTTTGATAGATGCACTCACCATGCTCTCGCATAGGCGTGAGACCTCACTCGCGAAGCCCGACAAAAAGTTACTGAGGATCGTGTTGAAGATGATTTTCTTGCTGTCGTCGCCCAGCTCGGCGTACCCGATCACATTGAAATGGCGTACAAGGCGCGGGGTAATGGGATTGCGGCCACCTCCAGGCGGTCCCATAGACGCAACGAACTGGATGTCGATGATGCTGCGGAACATGAGTAGCTTACGATCGTACCACCCGCCCTGGTCAAACCACTGGCGAATGAGCTCAAGCGGCGGTTGTGCGTAGTATTTCTCTCGCTTGGGCATGTTGAGATCATCGACGTAGACCATGTACTTCTTGCCCGCCGGCGGACCGTACACACCCTTGCGTCGCTTTTCCATCTTCGAGTCCAGCAGGTCCTGGGTCTGATTGGCGGATGTCTGGGCTGAGAACGCGATTGGCACTGGGATCACGGTATCGGCTGGGAGCGACATCAGGTACTTCGTGATGTTGACAGTCTTGCCTGTGCCCGTGCCGCCGACCATGAGCACATGCTTGTTCGTGCGCATTAGATAGTCTAACAGAAATGTGTTCCGCACTGAGTCAGCAGTGGGCACGACAATGTCGGCAAACGAGGTGTTCGGTGGCACTTTGTACGCAGCGATTGTGTCCATCCACAACATCCACTTGTGGTCCTTCATCGAGTAGCAGTAGTCGTATACGATCCCTTGCGGTGGCATGAGCGGGTGGCAGTTGTGGGCCACCATTTCTCCGCGCAGGTAGCTGTCGAACTTGATTCGACCAGCGTCGTTCGTGGTCGCACCCACCGACCACACAAGCGCAAAAATGAACAGCGGCTCCACATCATTCTTGAACTGTGCCGACGGCTGCTGCACATCGACGCCTTCGGGCTTATCGCGGTACGGCTCCAAGTAGCAGTCGAGAATACTCATCAAGCTCTGAGCGAGGTTGTTATCCATCGTTGGCACGAGTTCCGTCATGTACGAGCGCATAAATGCTACAGACGCGTACAAGTACACATCAAAAAGCTTCAAGAAAATGTGTCCATACGGCATCAGTGACTTGGGTAGAGCCTCCAGCCACGAGTCGACGAGTGGCCCTAGTCCGAGCGTACTTGGCTCCATGTAGACCATTCCAGTACGGCTCACAGTCGCCGGCGACGCCACAGAAAGATCTTCGACCTCAAACATCATCGTCATTTGATTGGACATTTGGAGCATCTCGCCACTGTTGAGGCAGAGCTTTTTGTTGTCGTCGAGTACGGTGTTCATGTTCTCAATCCAGATGGCGTCCACGGGTCCGTCGAAAATGATCCACTTTCGGTCGGGCTTCGTGCAGCTCGAGGCTGTCCGGTACAGCGTCGAGAGGATTCCGTCTTGCCACTCGTGTGTGTTCGGGTCAAACTCACCGTACAGTTGTCCCATCGTGATCGACTTGGGATTGAGCTGGTATTGAACGACCTTTTCGTACGCAAAACCCACCTCCCCGCGGTGCTTCAGCTCCGTCAAAGCATCAGCCAAAACTGCGATGTTGCACGACTTGCCGCCACCGGTCGCACCAACCACCATCAGACCGTGGCGGACCACGATCGTCTCGTATAGTTGGATGCACTTGGTCAAGAAATACGGCACGGGCTGCAGCCCTTGCTTGTGCGTCTTCAGCTTGATCACGCTGATCAACGCGCCATAGTCGAGGTTCGGCCGCTGTTTGCCAGGGAAGAGATCACTGATGATGCCGTTAAAGAGCGGAATGTCGTGGGCCAGGAATTTAGGCAAGTTGACGTCTTGAAGCGCTCGCAGCAAGAGGACGTCTTCGTCCATATCAGGATCATCCCGCTTGAGGTTTCCTGCAGCAGTAATCACGGTCTTGACCGCTCGCATTCCGTAATCGTAGTGAAACTGCGACGAGAGCTGCTCTGAGCATAGCTTGAACGTCGTCACCATTTTTGCGCCGAGCGCTCGCGCGTCTGCGAAGCCATAGGCAAAGAACATGATCTCACCAATCAATGCATAGTCCGGGACCATCATCGCCACGGGTCGGAACAGCGCAGCAAGCGAATCGGGCAGTTCACTACGCCCAGCGTAACCAGGATTCATAGTGATGAATACACCAAACTGGTCGCTCAGTTTGATATCGGATCCTTCAAACACGATTCGCTGGTCGCCACGACGGATACCAAGCTGCAGCGTGATCACCTGTTGACCAACGACTGACAGCACTTCGATATCGATGCGGTTGAACTCGTCGAAGCACGCCCACGCGCCACAGGACGCGAGGCCCTTGAAGAACTTCCCCATGGCAATATAATCGAGGCCGTCTGAGCAATTGAAAACAACACATTGCTTCGCAAGCGCCTTCGCCAAGTCCTTCGTCGTCTCGGTCTTACCCGTCCCGGCGGGTCCCGCGGGAGCACCACCAAGAATCATTTGCAGGGCACCCATCAGCGTCAGATAACACTTGTCTGTCAGCGGCGTGATCACTAATCGGAATGAGTTACCGAGGTACTCGTAGCCGTAAGGACGGCGAGACGTCACGGCCTGAACCCACAGATCTTTGTCCCAGTAGTACTTGAGCTGAGAGCTCCAGAGGAAATCGCCCTTTGACTCCACATTGTTGTCGACCAGCTTGCGTGTGACGTCGCGCGCGTGAACATCAATGACCGTCAAAGCACCGCACGTGATTCGCGCCATTTTATCCAAATTACCACGCACAAGCTTGACCATATCCGCCAATTGCCCAAGTTGCCGCGCCATCATGTTCTTCACACCCTCTCGCCCGTCGTTATCCATCGCCTCTTCCATCTCACGAGTCCAGTGCATTTGACTGCCGTTCAACACACACATACCAGGCCACTTCTGGATCCACAATGACCGATCGATGCGCGTGTAGTCAATGATCGCCCGTTCCATAGCATCGCGCACTGACACCTTCATCATGCCTTCGACCTCAGACATCCAGTGCTCGACGTTCTTGCTCTTTGGGTCGATCTGTGTCACGAACTGCACTGTCTCACCCTCGGCTGAAATCATTGCACTGATGTTCAAATCTTCTTCGAACGTCACGGCAACGATGCCTTCAAAACACTTTTTCAAGTGCGGCTGGACGAGCTTGACGTCCTTCGACTCGGACAAAATCGACAGCAACTCGTCGTTTGACAAGAAGTAGAAGCGAGCAAATGATGACCGCTTGACCTCCAAGTAGTCGCTCAAACCTTTCTGAACGAGCTCCAGGAAGATGTTCGACTCCTTGAATTTCTCCAGCAGTTTCGGGTTCTTGCAGAACTCGATCGCCTTGGGTTTGGCCTTGGCTGACGCAAGCGTCTGGCGCCAGTTCTTGTCGACCGAAGCAAAGCGTTTTCCCTCTGCGGGGAGCTGCTTGTTGATATCAGGGGACTCAAAAATCGGCTGCAGATACAGCCAGTTTCGCTGAACTGCAAGCCATTCTTCGAGAACTTCTGATACGAGCTGTAGCGTCGTATTCCAATCCGAAATCTCCTCTTCAAACGGTCCCTTGAACGAGGAGAACATCATCGCTTGCGTCATGGTCACGTGCTCGTCCAGCACGACTTGGATTTCGTCCACGCCCTTGATTACGTACGTGCCCGTTTCTCGGTACGAGATGATTTGCAAGTCGATCTTTTCCCACGCCGTCTTCATGTTGGTCAGCGCCTGCTCCACTTGGTACTCTTTACCGGCCGCTTCAGCAATTTTCACGATGTCATCGATCCGGTCGAGCAAATTCAGCTGGAACACATTAGTGAGCGTAAAGCTCTCATCAATCTCCAGCTCGAAGCCAATGCTCTTGCTCAACTCTGCCCAATGGCGCTGTCGCATCCCTGGATTACGTAGCGCCACGATGAGTGGAACAAACGGCTTGAACACATTGATCTGCTCCTTGACTGTCTCAGCGATTTTGGTGCATGCCTCGTTGCCGCTGTTGCTGAAAAACTTGTAAGCTTTCTGAATTGACGTGCTGTATGTTTCGACTGCCTTCTCCACATCTTCCGCTACGATTTCCATGAAACTACCTTGGATCCAGTTCTTTCGACACTGTATCCAGTTGTAAGACGTTGACCAAAGCATGTTATAGGGCTCGAAGTTCTTCTTCGCTAGCGCCAGAGAGTCGTAGGATGTGACTTCCTTACCGAACAACGTTTCGCGGCTGTTGAATAGCATCGCATCTTGTTGAGCCTGCTCGAGTTTCTTCTGGACGGTCATGGCGTGGTGAGCGACATCGTCCACGAAAGCCAGGTTATCATACCGCGAGAAGGTCTCGATCTCCTCCAACAAGCTTGCGAGCGTCTTTTCAAAGCGTTCTTGCTCCGACTCCATTTGCTTTGCAAACTTGCCCTTACGTTCTTCCAACACCGACTTGAATCGTGAAGTTTGGGCCAATATTTTAGTTGGCCAGCCTTGCACATTCCAAGTCAGTCGCAAGTGCTCATCACTGACGTAGTGGTGGAACTCATCGATGAGCGCATTGTCCTTCATCATCTGACCGATCTCGTCTTGAAGTGGTTGGAGAAGGATCGGAAGTCCGTTGATGTACTCCTGTAACGCCGTGAGCCCTTCAATGTCTTTCGGTGTCGCGTTCAAATTCTGATTGATCTCCTCAAACTTTGCCATAAGCCGAGATGCAACCAAGAAGCAGTATCCCGCCTGAGCTTCTAGCAGCTTCGTGAAGCAGTCGCGATGCTTCTTCGCCAGAGAGAATCGAATGTTTGTGAGGTCAACAAGGAAGAGGCCCAAGTTTACGGCACGGGAGGGAATGGTCTCCAGGATCTTCGCTTCTTGATCTCGGTGGTGGACGAGCAAGCGTTTGAGCTCATTCAGTTCAACCGGCGGCACCAAGGGAGGGAGCTCCGTTTCTCCTGGCGATCCGTCTTCATTTGTGCGCGGAGTGCTTGACGTTGCGTCCGGCTGCACCTTGATAATGGTCTTCAAGTAGTCTTCGACGTTCAGGTTTAAGAGAGCGATGTATTGGTCGAATTGAGCGTGATACTGTTGTAGCGGATGAATAGCGTGCTGCATGGTCTCGCTCACACGCTCCTTTTGGCTGGCAACAAACTCGACGTTGCTCTCGATACAAGAGATACAGTCCTGGTTAGGCCAAAAAATGCGATCCATCACAAGTCGCTCGACGAGCTCAAGGGTCTTGAGACGATTCAGCGCAGCGTCAAACTGGGACACGACTGCGTCTTTGAAGTCCTTTGCGCTGGTCACGTACTCAAATCGGTAACCTTCTTCCAGCAAGATTGGCTCGAGAGGGCATTGCGCCTGTTTGTCTTGAGCGTGCGCGACTTGCCACTCACGAATATCCGACGCTCGTTTCTCAACTTCCGCTTGATTCAATGGCCGTTTTTCTGTTGTCAGCACCATCTCTAGTCGAAATAAAGGTTGATGAGCTGCCGTCGGGGCTTCTTCCTCCACAGCAGGATCGGTGGTTGCGAGCTTATTCCGTACAGGAGCTACTCGAATATCGCTCGGGGATTTCACGGTGACATCGTAACCCGCCATTTCCTCGATTAAGCGTGTGTAGTCGACGAAATTCTGTCGAATCAAATGGCGCAACGAGTCTTCGATCATGTAGTTCACACGCTGCAAGATTCCGCGAAGAGGGGTCGCAAGGTAACGCAACCGATTGGACTCGGTGAAGTTGTAGCTCGGGTGCTGCGCCATTCCAACATGCAACTGGATTCGCTTTGCCGCCAGCCTCGTCCAGTGATCACGCATGAATCGCAAGGCGGCGTGACTCATTTGACCATGTAGTGATGTGAACTCTTGAAGGGTGATGCTACGAGGAACGGGGTGAGCGTCGCCAAAGCTGATTTCAGTCGGTTGGTGGTCGAGGAGAAACTTTTGGGTCTCGACATCGACGCAACTCTTGCGGACGTCCAGCAATGCGCTCACTGCGAAACTGAGGTTGACAAACTTCTCGTTTGCGATGCTGAGAAAGCGCTTGTTGAAATCATACGCAGCTACATCAACGACACCACATTGCGGAGCAGCCGGGGCCAGTGGCTTTTCTGGTACTTGCAAATCCGGGCACTCGACTATCAAATCGTTCACGTTTGTCTCGAAGATCAGCTTGTTCATGACACGCATATAGTCACTGTTGACCTCCTCTAGTAAGGCTGATTTGTCTGCATCAGCGGGAATCGTAGATGTTGACAAGGCGAGGTTCAGGATATTGCTGATGGTGTTCTCGTCCAGCTGCACATCCGCAGAGAGTGGCATACTGTCGATGAAAAGCTCTTGACGTATGAGCGCTTCTGCTTGCTGGCGACGCCGATCTGCGTCGAGCAATTTCATTGCAAATTCCTTCCGGTTGTCCGATTCCAAGCAGAGGAGGCCGCGGTGGACCATCGGGGAGCCGACACGCTTTCCGGCCGACCATGATACGATGAAGCGGTCCAGCGTGATATCATAAGCAGTGACCATACAGCTCGACCAGTGACCAGCAAAACCGGTTTCTTCGTTGAGAGGAAGCGCGATGGCTTTCTGCGGTGACTTCTTGAGCAACTGCACCAGGTCTGCTCCTGAGGCCAAGAAATCGACATCCATGAAGCACCACACAGGGATGAAGTGCTTCGTCATACTCGAAACAGGCAGACCGGCACCAGACTCTTTTGCTGCAGGAGTAGGCACGATTCCTGGGTGGCTGAACTGTTCACGAGGAACAACGCTTTCGAGCCATGCTGTTGGTGTGGTACCCGGACTTCCACCTGAGCTGTGGAGCTTCTTCAAGTTAGTGTTGAGATTGTCAGCTTGATTAGGCGTGTTGCCATTCGGGGGAATCGCGCTGATTCGTGTGGGTGACGGTGGTGATTTGGCATTAGGCTTCACCGTATTCACAGCGCCTGGCAATGAAGCAGTTTTGAGCTGAAAGTTGGAGACGAGTTTCGTCGGATCAAGAGTCAGGGAACTGGTAGTAGACGCGACGGACGCAACAGACGAATGCGGCTTCGAAGCGTGATCGAAAACACCGGTCTCTTGGTCGTATCGATCGAGCTCGCTCTTCAAAAAGTCCAGCGAGGCGCTCGAGGCTGAAGACCGTGTTGTTACCTACACTCTGAGCGACGTCAGGGGATCCAGCCACATTGATACCAGATATCAGAAGCGGATATGTTTGCCTTACGCGTTTGGTTGGTCGCTTGCTCATTTTGCCAACGCGTTCACGCTCGCTCGACGGCGCCTTTTACGTTCGCGGTCCCTCTTCAGCGAGGCGGAGCAATGAGCGACAGTGCAATCACTCGATCCCTTGTGGTTCCGCAGGTGTCTCTTCGCGTTCCACAAGCTCGGCACCGTTTCGCGACCTTTGGCGGTTGGTTATCAATTTTCTCCACCCAAGTTGATGCTCACCGTATTTTGTCATTCAGACCTATTTCCTCGAATTATCATATTGGTGCTGGGTTCAACTCACCTGATGCTGGCCTGCCCCAACTTACTCAGTATCCATATCTTCGTCCAAACTCTTAGCAGGCAGGCGGTCAGCTTGCATCGCCTGCAGCTGTCGGACAAGAGCGCCCTTCTTGAACTGCGCGGCGTGGCTAGCAGCTTGGGTGATGTACGTCTGAACCACTGTATCTCCTCCCTTCATCGATCCCAACGCACTCATGATGAACTCTTCCTCCTGCAAGCAAAACAAGATTAATCTATCTGGAGCTGCAATTAACGTCAACGACAGCGTCTCGCCATAAAACAAACCTGCTTCGTAATTGATCGCGCTTTGATGAGACGAAGAATGTTGCTCCAAGCCTCCCAGTTCTCTGCGAGAACACCATAAACGGTGTGTACGAAGCTCTTCTCCTGGCCATCGTCACCCGCCTCACCGTGGCGCAGAGGGACACCGAGGAGTTGCGCGGTCTCTGCCGTAACCGAGTAATTGGATCCGATGGAAGTATCAGACATGACCGAGTCATTGCCTTCACTATGAACGGGCGAGGAGATGACAGAAGAGCCGCTCGAAACAGAAGTAGGTGAACGCGAAGGTGACCCTGGCGACGACGAAAAAGAAGGTGAGCTTGGAGCGCGATGGCTTCGCTTGGCTTGCTTCTTATCACGCTTGAGTTGGGAGGATCGTTTTCTGGTGCGCTGTCTCTTTGGGGACTGTCCACCAAGTGCAGCAGCTTCATCTGCAGCTTCACCCTGATAAACGTTGCTCACCTGTTGCTACAAAACGAAAACATCCTCAGTGCAACCGCGCACGCATTTCCAATACGTAGCAAGGACATTCCGTACCTTCGACGTGCTCTTCTTGTACGGATTGCCGAGGTTAAAGCACAGTTGGCGCCGTCGCAGTCCCGCCGGAGTATCCTCGTCTGGCTCTGGGTCACCGAGCGGATTACGGAGCGCCTCCTTTTTGATCAGACGCGACTCGTAGTCACTCATGGAATCGATTGGGTGCTGATGTTTGTCGTCTTCTTCCATTGCTCGCATGCTTGGACGTAGCTTCGAATCGATCTCATTTTTGAAAGCGGGTGCTGGCTCAATGATGGAAAGTCGCCGGGTGGGCATCATCGGAATCTTCATCGGATTGCCGAACAAGCTTCGCGCAGATCTCTGGTGGCTCTGCAGCAGGCTTTGGAGGGACATGCTACTGACAGCTTCAGCGAAGTTGTCCGGTTGGGACGGATCCTTGCCAGTCACATTCGCTGCCTCCGCACCTGCGAGAATACGACCTCGCACAGACACATCCACTCGATTCGCCCGCGAATTGATTTTGTTGTTGCTCTCGTTCTCCGTGCCTGACTGTTCGCGAAGTCGGTTGAGGTATGTTGAGATCTGATAGCTGCGACCAGAGTCGTGCACATCTGGAACGAGATCGTGCAAGTTGTACTTGCGGAGCGCCTTCTTCAGAGGCTGATAATAGTAGATTGGAATCGCCCCCACATACGCTGAAAAAGACTCGCGCCAAGATGACGGCATCGCCTTTGCCTGGAAGATCCAAGCACCGGTCGGCGCATTGATGCTCTGCCCACTTGCCTGATACACGCGGGCGGCCTCAACAAGGAGGTTGAACAACATCGGGTAGTTGTACGGCAATAACACAAGGATCGCGCTCGATCCCGTCGCGGAAGATCCCGCACGCAAGAATCCAATTGGATCACCTATCGTATAAAAGCTAGTAAGTGACCAGCTTTAATACCAAGTCAACTCGAGGATCGCCTTACCTAGTCGTCCGTCTCCTCGGCTGTTCTGCACGTACACGGGCCATCGCTGGCCTCGCGGTGGCGATGGTGACAGTGTACTGTCGAGCACGTAGCTGTCGGCGGGGAACTTGAGTGTGTCGAGCAACATATGGTTTGTCGCCGCTTCAATGGCGCCCTCTACGCTTCGGCGATACACAAGCGTCGGGTGCGCCTCCCGTGGGGGCAATGAAACCGTATTCCGATCGAGCCAAAACGACTCGGCGATCGGCCACGAGTATTCCTTGCCACTCGGGATGGGGATGATCGTGTTCCGTGCGGTTGGGAACTCCACGTCGGCATCATTAGCTTCACAACGGAACTTGACGACGGCGCCGGCTTTGAGCTTCGAGATAATCTGATCAATACTGCACGACACAGCACACAGTGAGGCCACATGACGACTTACAGCCTCGTATCTATCGTGTGCACCGTACCTTTGCTCGACCGCTGGCTTGGACGTGGGCATGTAGAGCATGCCGCCGGTGGCTTCGCTGAGCGCCAAGAGGTCCGTGGGCACGGACGGCTGCGCGCGCACGGCGCCCGTCGTGGCCGGCAGCTTGAGCGCGACCGTGAAGATACGCTGGTCCCAGCGGAACGGCTCGAGCGTGAGGTCGGCGCCGACGAGGCTCGAGGGCGGGATCGTCAGCGTGTCCTGCGGCATGCCGTCCAGCGTCGAGAGCGTCGTGGCGTCCG